>ONZH01012475.1:0-40299 GCA_900303285.1 Rhinella marina
AGGCGAAGCACATAAAAATTTATCGAGGCCCTGTATGGCTGTGACTACAGAGTGACCGAGTTACAGTGCAGGAGCAGGCGAAGGACATAAAAATTTAGCGTGGCCCTGTATGGCTGTGACTACAGAGTGACCGAGTTACAGTGCAGGAGCAGGCGAAGTACATAAAAATTTAGCGTGACCCTGTATGGCTTTGACTACAGAATGACTAAGTTACAGTGCAGGAGCAGGCAAAGCACATAAAAATTTAGCGAGGCTCTGTATGGCTGTGACTACAGAGTGACCGAGTTACAGTGCAGGAGCAGGCGAAGCACATAAAAATTTAGCGTGACCCTGTATGGCTGTGACTACAGAGTGACCGAGTTACAGTGCAGGAGCAGGCGAAGCACATAAAAATTTATCGAGGCCCTGTATGGCTGTGACTACAGAGTGACCGAGTTACAGTGCAGGAGCAGGCGAAGCACATAAAAATTTATCGAGGCCCTGTATGGCTGTGACTACAGAGTGACTACAGAGTGCCGGGTACATGGGGCGGGAGCATAAATTCGGCCTTATGGTGCCTACGGGCCAGTCAGGCGAGAGGGAGCACATAAAAATTTATCGAGGCCCTATATGGCTGTGACTACAGAGTGACCAGGTTACAATGCAAGGAGCAGGCGAAGGCACATAAAAATTTATCGAGGCCCTGTATGGCTTGACTACAGGTGACGAGTTACAGTGCAGGGCAGGCGAAGCACATAAAAATTTATCGTGGCCCTGTATTGCCTGTGACTACAGAGTGACCCGAGTTACAGTGCAGGGAGCAGGCCGAAGCACAATAAGAATTTATTGTGGCCCTGTATTGGCTGGACTACAGAGTGACTGAGTTACAGTGCAGGAGCAGGCGAAGCACATAAAAATTTATCGTGGCCCTGTATGGCTGTGACAACAGAGTGACCGAGTTACAGTGCAGGAGCAGGCGAAGCACATAAAATTTATTGAGGCCCTGTATGGCTTGTGACTACAGAGTGATCGAGTTACAGTTGCAGGAGTAGGCCGAAGCACATAAAAATTTATCGAGGCCCTGTATGGCTGTGACTACAGAGCGACCGAGTTACAGTGCAGGAGCAGGCTAAGCACATAAAAATTTATCGAGGCCCTGTATGGCTGTGACTACAGAGTGACTGAGTTACAGTGCCGGAGCAGGCGAAGCACATAAAAATTTATCGTGGCCCTGTATGGCTGTGACTACAGAGTGACCGAGTTACAGTGCAGGAGCAGGCGAAGCACATAAAAATTTATCGAGGCCCTGTATGGCTGTGACTACAGAGTGACCGAGTTACAGTGCAGGAGCAGGCGAAGCACATAAAAATTTATCGAGGCCCTATATGGCTGTGACTACAGAGTGACCGGGTTACAATGCAGGAGCAGGCGAAGCACATAAAAATTTATCGAGGCCCTGTATGGCTGTGACTACAGAGTGACCGGGTTACAATGTAGGAGCAGGCGAAGCACATAAAAATTTATCGAGGCCCTGTATGGCTGTGATTACAGAGTGACCGAGTTACAGTGCAGGAGCAGGCGAAGCACATAAAAATTTATCGAGGCCCTATATGGCTGTGACTACAGAGTGACCGGGTTACAATGCAGGAGCAGGCGAAGCACATAAAAATTTATCGAGGCCCTGTATGGCTGTGACTACAGAGTGACCGAGTTACAGTGCAGGAGCAGGCGAAGCACATAAAAATTTATCAAGGCCCTGTATGGCTGTGACTACAGAGTGACCGAGTTACAGTGCAGGAGCAGGCAAAGCACATAAAAATTTATCGAGGCCCTGTAGGGCGGCGGTGACAACAGAGTGATCGAGTTAGACTGAGGTAGCAGGTGAACCACCCAAAAATTTAGCCTGACACAGCATGGCGGTGACACCACCAATGCCTTTGTCCGACTGAGAATGCAGTCAAATGGCTGTAGGTGAGCCTCCCAAAATTTTTTTTTTGGAGTGTCTGAATTCGACTCTCCGAAAATTTTATTTTTTTGTGTCTGTGGTTGACGCTCCTGAAAAATGGTTTTAGAGTGTCTGTAGTTGACGCTCCGGAGAGTGTTTGGAGAGAGGGCCTTTAGGTGGCCCTCCGGAAACATTGTCTTAAAAGAGTGCCAGTTGGCCCTCTAAAAAATTCCCTTTTGGGTCAGCGTTTGGCAATGAAGAGTAGGAGGAGGAGGAGTAGAGGAGAGGAATCGGATACATAAGGAATCTTATTCTTTAGCTGCTTTCTCCCGGAGGAGATTTGAATTCCGGTGAAATCCAGGCTTTGTTCATTTTAATAAGCGTCAGCCTGTCAGCGCTGTCAGTTGACAGGCGTGTACGCTTATCGGTGATGATGCCACCAGCTGCACTGAATACCCGCTCTGACAACACGCTAGCGGCAGGGCACGCCAGCATCTCCAAGGCGTACAGCGCCAGTTCAGGCCACGTGTCCAACCTTGAAACCCAGTAGTTGTATGGAGCAGAGTGATCACGCAGGATGTTGGTATGGTCAGCTAGGTATTCCCTCACCATCTTTCTGTACAGCTCCCCCCTACTCTGCCTAGACTGGGGACAGGTGACAGTGTCTTGCTGGGGTGACATAAAACTGGCAAAGGCCTTGGAGAGCTGCCTGCTCACCTCCTCTCCCCCGCTACTTGGCCCACAGAACCACGCCCTCTGCCGCTAGCGGCCTCAGATGGGAAGGATTGTTTCAGCTTGTGCACCAGGGCCTTTTGATATTGATTCACTCTCATACTCCTTTCCTCTACAGGGATGAGAGTGGAAAGGTTCTGCTTGTACCGTGGGTCCAGGAGAGTGAACACCCAGTAATCGGCGTTTGAAAAAATTCTTCTAACGCGAGGGTCACGGGATAGGCAGCCTAACATGAAGTCTGCCATGTGCGCCAGAGTCCCAACACGCAAGAATTCCCTCTCCTCACTGGCCTGACTCTCCATTTCCTCCTCCTCCCCCTCTTCAGCTCATACATGCTCAAGAGTTAAGAAGGACTGAGCATTGGTACCCTCTTCTGTCTCGCCAACATCCCCCTCCTCCAATACGCGCTGAGAAACAAACCGGAGGGTGCTCTGGCTATCAAGCAACATATCTTCTTCCCCCATCTCCTGTGACAAGCGCAAAGCTTCTGACTTCATGCTGAGCAGTGAGTTTTTCAACAGGCAAAGCAGCGGGATGGTGAGGCTGATAATGGCGGCATCGCCGCTGACCATCAACACCTGACAGATATCAGACATCCACGTCCACTCCTCATTGTAGACTTGAGAAGACGATGGGAGGGGTTGTGGCCTAGCCGTGCATGGAGTGAGACGTGTGTGTAGAGATCCTCTGCTGATCCCGTTCCCTAACAGCAACCTCAGCTCCTCAAGTGTGCCCTAAATGGTGAAAATAGGCAAAGACATCGCCTGGGATACCCTCGAGTCCCCTAAAGTAAGTGAATTGCAATCCGGGACGCAGACTTACCTTCTGAAGCAATCAGGTGTGCAGGCTGCAGCTCCTGCTAAGATGGCTGCGGCTGCAGGGAAAGACTCTCACCCACCAGCAATGTCTAATACTGAGGCCGAGGCAGAGCTCTCAGAAGCAGGTGAGGACTCTGACACCCGCCCTATCTCCCGAGCCTTTCTGCGGCAACTTGTTGCACCCATCATGAGTGAATTAGCGGACATTAAGTCTGATATCCACCACATTGGAAGCAGAGTGGAGATGTTAGAATCTAATCAGCAGGAAGTGATCTTCCATAGTGAAGCTCTGCACTCTCGAGCTATGGCACACACCTCTTATTTGAATACAGCATTCCTAGCTATCGAGGACCAAGAGAATCGCAGCCATAGGAAGAATATTAGGCTTCGAGGTATCCCAGAGATTTATGCTCCCGAGGTCTTGCAAAAAGTGGCGAGGGACATTTTTATACATCTGCTGGGCCCTGAGAAGGCTGAAGGGATTCACACTGAGAGGATCCATCGAGCTTTGCGGGCTAAGCCCGCGCCGAATGACCCGCCATGGGACATCATTTGCGGCCTCCTGCATTACACCGCAGCCGCAGAGATTTTGCAAGCAGCCAGGCGCTGTACTACTTTGGAGTATGAGGGATTCAAGTTCCAAATGTTTCAGGACATAGCCCCCAGCACATTAACTAGGAGACGTACCCTTAAACCCCTTGTGGATGTCTTAAGGGAACGGAAAATTATGTTTCGCTGGATTTTCCCTTTTGGACTGGGGATTACAGTTGAGGGCCACCAGATTACTGTCCAGACGCCAGAGGATTTACCAGCGGTGTGGGGTTGCTTGGATATGGATCCTGTACCTGTGCTTTCAAGGCTGCCTCTGGCGGCTTTGGATCCGTTGCTTCCAGTGCCAGCAATGGAAAAATGGTCCACTAAGAAAACAAAAAACAAGTCTCCCAAAAAGAAAAGAAATTGATTATTTATTATAACCATTGAACTCCGGAGGAATATTGTCTGGACACGACTTTTTCCTTTTTCTTCCGTTTACTTGATTACCCGGTTGTGAGTTCTGGGAGACTGTTCATTAATGTTTTTCTTTGTTTTAAGAATACTATTTTTTTCTTTTTTCTTTCTTTTTATAGGTGTTGTTATAGCTGCTTGGGGCCAATGAGGTGTTTTGCACTATGCTATGTATATGTATGTATATATATATATATTTATGTATGTATATGTATGTGTGTGTTTTCTTCTTAGGGGAACGGGATCAGCGCTTGCCGTATGGGTGTTGTTCCACCATTTTTCACCCCCTACGCCATGCTGATGCTGTCTATTATAATTTGTTTGGATTTTTTGCAGCCTGAATTAGATATATATCTGCTAATTTTTTTTTTCTGTTTATTTGTGTCCTTATTACCTCGGCAGGTTTACCTAGGTAGGTTATTACTAGGCAGCGGCAACTAGGCATGGTATTTTTTCATTTTTATATTATGTACTGTTTTTTTTATGGCAGAAGTTAATGTGGTATCTTTCAATGTTAGAGGAATGGGGTCCCCTCAGAAGCGGTCTTAAGTGCTCACTGTGGTCCGTAAATTGTGGGCTGATATTATTGCAAGAAACTCATTATAAACTTAAGCACATACCGGTTCTGGGGAAATCCCAGTTTATACATTGGTTCCATAGCTGCCACCCAACCCGCCCTAAGTGTGGGGTTAGCATAGGTATTAGTAAGAACCTTCCCTTTGAGTTGGTGTTTGAATGTTCAGATCAAGAGGGTCGATATTTATTTATTAAAGCGAAAATTGCAGGAGAACTGCTGACCTTGGCAAGTGTATATGCACCCAATTCAGGCCAAATTGCTTGGATAGAGGAGTCATTGTTTAGACTGAGAGAATTTGCGGAGGGAGCTGTGGTGGTTGGGGGGGACTTCAACGTGGCTATGGATCCATTGTTGGACTCCTCCCCACCCTCCACGGCCTTCTCCTCTAAGGCCTTGAGGCGCTTAAGATCTATATTCGGTGATATGGGGCTGTGGGATGTCTGGCGACTACAACATCCAAGTATTAAGGACTTTTCCTTCTTTTCCCACCCACATGCCTCATACCACCGTCTTGATTATTTTTGGGTATCCAAAGCACTTGTCCCATTGGTGTTGGCCTCTGACGTGGGTCAGATAGCGATATCAGACCACGCCCCAATTTCATTGTCCTTGATTGTGAAATCTATTCCTAAACCTTTTATAAAGTGGTCTCTTAACAACACTTTGTTGGGGGTTCCACAATATACAGTCATGGCCAAAAGTTTTGAGAATGACACAAATATTATATTTACACATGATCTGCTGCCCTCTGGTTTTTATGTGTGTTTGTCAGATGTTTTTATCACATACAGAAATATAATTGCAATCATATTATGAGTAACAAAAGCTTATATTGACAGTTAGAATGAGTTAATGCAGCAAGTCAATATTTGCAGTGTTGACCCTTCTTCTTCAGGACCTCTGCAATTCTCCCTGGCATGCTCTCAATCAACTTCTGGACCAAATCCTGACTGATAGCAGTCCATTCTTGCACAATCAATGCTTGCATTTTGTCAGAATTTGTAGGTTTTTGTTTGTCCACCCGTCTCTTGATGATTGACCACAAGTTCTCAATGGGATTAAGATCTGGGGAGTTTCCAGGCCATGGACCCAAAATCTCTATGTTTTGTTCCCTGAGCCATTTAGTTATCACCTTTGCTTTATGGCAAGGTGCTCCATCATGCTGGAAAAGGCATTGTTGATCGCCAAACTGCTCTTGGACGGTTGGGAGAAGTTGCTCTCGGAGGACATTCTGGTACCATTCTTTATTCATGGCTGTGTTTTTAGGCAAGACTGTGAGAGAGCCGATTCCCTTGGCTGAGAAGCAACCCCACACATGAATGGTTTCAGGATGCTTTACAGTTGGCATGAGACAAGACGGGTGGTAGCGCTCACCTCGTCTTCTCCAAATAAGCTGTTTTCCAGATGTCCCAAACAATCGAAAAGGGGATTCATCAGAGAAAATGACTTTACCCCAGTCCTCAGCAGTCCACTCCCTGTACCTTTTGCAGAATATCAGTCTGTCCCTGATGTTTTTTCTGGAGAGAAGTGGCTTCTTTGCTGCCCTCCTTGAGACCAGGCCTTGCTCCAAGAGTCTCCGCCTCACAGTGTGTGCAGATGCACTCACACCATCTGCACACACACCTGCCTGCTGCCATTCCTGAGCAAGCTCTGCACTGCTGGTAGCCCGATCCCGCAGCTGAAACACTTTTAAGAGACGGTCCTGGTGCTTGCTGGTCTTTCTTGGGCGCCCTGGAGCCTTTTTGGCAACAATGGAACCTCTCTCCTTGAAGTTCTTGATGATGCGATAGATTGTTGACTGAGGTGCAATCTTTCTAGCTGCGATACTCTTCCCTGTTAGGCCATTTTTGTGCAGTGCAATGATGACTGCACGTGTTTCTTTAGAGATAACCATGGTTAACAGAAGAGAAACAATGATGCCAAGCACCAGCCTCCTTTTAAAGTGTCCAGTGGTGTCATTCTTACTTAATCATGACAGACTGATCTCCAGCCCTGTCCTCATCAACACCCACACCTGTGTTAATGGAGCAATCACTGAAACAATGTTAGCTGGTCCTTTTAAGGCAGGGCTGCAATGATGTTGAAATGTGTTTTGGGGGATAAAGTTCATTTTCTAGGCAAATATTGACTTTGCAAGTAATTGCTGTTAAGCTGATCACTCTTTATAACATTCTGGAGTATATGCAAATTGCCATTATAAAAACTGAAGCAGTAGACTTTGTAAAAATTAATATTTGTATCATTCTCAAAACTTTTGGCCATGACTGTATAACAAGGTTAGAGAGTGCCCTCGTGGCTTTTTTTTCTACAAATTCAACTCCAGAGGTTAGCATGCCCACGATTTGGGAGACGCATAAAGCGTTTATGAGAGGCAAGTTCATCTCATTAGGTAATATGCATAAAAAGAAGAAGATGGCACAAATTAATGAGCTTTATTCTAATATATCGTCTTTGGAATGTAAACACAAATTGAGCCGGCACTCTGCTACTCTTGAGGAGTTGACTACCCTCAGAACACAGTTGCGAAACTTGTTGAATGATAGAGAAGCAAAGACTTCTCAGTATTCGCGCTTTAAATACTATCTACATGGAGATAAGGGCTCTAAGCTGATGACTTCCTTGGTGAAGGCTCAGGATCAAAAAGTGTTTATTCGGGGAATAAGATCTCCCTCAGGGGAGTTATTAACGTCTACTGATGATATATCCCGCTCCTTTTCGGAGTTTTATACCAAACTATATAACTCACCTCCTCCATCTCTGCCTGGCTCCTCCCCCTCTTTGCTCTCTTTAAAGTCTTCTTTTCTTGATTCTCTCCAACTTCCTAGCCTTTCGTCTGAACAATCACAGTCGCTTCAAGCTCCTATAACAGAAGCTGAAGCTGACAGAGTCTTGTCTTCCATATCCAGTGGTAAGTCACCAGGCCCGGATGGCCTCCCGATTTTGTATTATAAGCAGTTTCGTAAAATTTTGGTTCCTCATTTTACTACTTTTTGCAACTCTATCCTGGGGGGGTCGTCTTTGCACCCACAGGCTCTTGAGGCCTGTATCACTCTTATTCCCAAGGAAGGTAAAGATATGGAGCAATGTGGGAACTATCGCCCCATTTCTCTTCTAAATGCGGATTTGAAATGGTGGGCAAAGGTTCTCGCCCTCAGGTTACAGTTGCTTCTTCCTTGTCTAGTGGGCCCAGAACAAGTGGGCTTTTTGCCTATGCGAGAAGGGAGATTCAATACCTCTAGAGTAATACAACTGATTTGTAGTGCTAGATCCTCTGGCTCGTCATTGGTCCTTCTCGGCACTGATGCCGAGAAGGCCTTTGATAGGTTCAGTTGGGCCTTTATGCAAAGTACTTTAAATAAATTTAAGTTTCCACCCCAATTTATTTCGGCTATAATGTCTCTATATTCCTGCCCTCATGCTAAACTTAAAATCAATGGCACCCTGTCTCCGACCTTTCAAATACGAAATGGGACTAGACAGGGTTGTCCTTTATCCCCGGCTTTATTTGTTTTAGTAATGGAGACCCTTGTGCGAAAAATCCGTCAGGACTCGGACATTGCTGGTATTAAAGTACAAAACTGAGCACAAAACTGCGGCGTTTGCCGATGATTTGTTAGTTATTATAGCTAACCCTGCCCGCGCCCTTCCAAAGATTCTCTCTTTATTGGATCAGTTTGGAGTGGTGTCTAATTTTAAGGTTATTTATACCAAATCAGAGGTATTGAATGTCTCGACTCCTGAGCGGATTATACAGCCCCTGCGTAGCTCCCTTCCCTTTCAATGGGCAACTGCTTTCATAAAATATCTAGGTGTTTATCTCACCCCTGATCCTAAACTTCTTTTTAAACATAATTATTCCCCACTTCTTCGCAACGTTACTGATCGACTGCGTACTCTTCATCTTCCCATTGCTTCTAGGATGGGGCGTAAGAACTTCTTAAAAACGTATATTCTTCCCCAATTTAACTACTTATTTCAAACTCTCCCTATTTCTATTCCCTTGTCCTTCTTTACTGCAGTGCGTAGAGTGTTCTCAGAATTCTTGTGGAACCAAGCACAACCTAGAATTTCTTATTATCATTTTACACTACGCAAGAGAGACGGAGGGTTTGGTTTGCCCAATCTCCGTGTCTATTATAAAGCAGCACATCTTAGTAGATGGCTTACTTTAGTTTTTCCTTATGAGACCCCTGGTGACTTGCCATTGTACTGTATGTGGATTTGGAGAGGTGTCTGTTTCCCCAACAATATTTGGCTTTGTTGTGGAGATAGGATCCTCCACTGGTTGCTTTTGAGACTACTCATCCGCTAACTTTCGCTACTCTTCGTGTCCTCTATTCTTTTCTGTCCTCATCTTCTGGCTTTGGGACATTACCTTCTTCAGCTATGCCTTTGTCATTAGTTCCTGCTTTTCTTAGAGAGAGTCCCTTGCTGACACCGCCTCTCTGGACACATTTCCAGAGTAAGGCGCTATTTGATTTTTATGCATTTGGGACCCCTCCTCTTGTGACATTATTGCTGTCCACTCCTTCTCTTGCTCGTTTCCCTGCTCCTTTTTTGTCTGACTTTTCAGTGGTGGGGGCCAGGTTTAGAGCAAAATTCCCAGAATGTAGGAAAGAGTGCTGGCTGGATGATGTGCTCACCAGTTCCAAACTTCCAAGTAAACTGTTGTCGTATTGTTATAATAAGCTCATCGCTCCCTCACCAGTATTTAAGCCTTATTATGTTATGGCATGGGAGAAAGAACTTGCTAAAACCGTCTCAACAGATGAGGTGAGCTCGCTTGCTAAGATGTCCCATGGGTTCTCTTGCTGTGTGAGGGCTCAGGAGTCATCTTTTAAACTCTATACTAGATGGTATAGAACACCCTCTTACTTGGCCTCTATTGGCTTAAAGTCAGAAGATGAATGTTGGAGATGTGGATTGGCTTCAGGAACCATTTCACATATTTGGTGGGATTGTCCAGTGTTACGCCCATTTTGGGAGTCTGTTCTGGAAGTGATTGAAAAAGTATGCCGGGTCTCCATCTCTCCAACACCAGCTCTGATTCTGCTGTGGATGCCTACTTTGACTTTTACACCACAGGTGGGGGATCTAGCAACACACCTCCTCACTGCAGCTAAGCAACTTATTCCATCTCAATGGCACTCCTCTGACCCCCCGACAGTAGGCATGTGGCATCAGAAAGTAGATCAATTAGCACGAATGGAGGAGTTGGTGAGGTGGGAACGAGGTACTCATCTAAAGTACCTTACAGTATGGCAGCCGTGGTTATCGTATAGAAACAATCTGTGACCAGGGAATTGCCTGGATTCTAGTATATATATTTATATATTAGCACTTATATTTTACACATTATGTTTTATGATTTGGACCGAGGATAAGAACATATGGTTTATTTGTTTACTTTCTTTGCTTTCTTTTTATTTATTATTTTTATTCTGTAGTCTTTAGTATTTGTTTTATTCACTTATTTATTTTTCTTGTGTTAGCATAATGCTAGTTATTATTTGTGTTTCGTATTTTGCTTCTTTTTGCTTCAAATTTTCATGTTATGTGTTCTGATTGGCTGCAATTTATTTATTTATTTATTTATTTATTTTTGTTTCTTCTTTTACATTATCTTTGGACAGTGCCTGCGTACGCAATTTACCTATTTAGTATAATGTAATGATAATTTTTGCAAATAAATATTAAAAAAAAAAAAAAGAGAGTGGAAAGGTTCTGCTTGTACCATGGGTCCAAGAGAGTGAACACCCAGTAATTGGTGTTTGAAAAAATGCTTCTAACGCGAGGGTCACGGGATAGGCAGCCTAACATGAAGTCTGCCATGTGCGCCAGAGTCCCAACACGCAAGAATTCCCTCTCCTCACTGGCTTGACTCTCCATTTCCTCCTCCTCCTCCTCTTCAGCCCATATACGCTCAAGAGTTAAGAAGGACTGAGCATTGGTACCCTCTTCTGTCTTGCCAACGACGTATCTTCTTCCCCCATCTCCTGTGACAAGCGCAAAGCTTCTGACTTCATGCTGAGCAGTGAGTTTTTCAACAGGCAAAGCAGCGGGATGGTGAGGCTGATAATGGCGGCATCTCCACTGACCATCAACACCTGACAGATATCAGACATCCACGTCCACTCCTCATTGTATGCTTGAGGAAGCTGACTGATCTGACTACCAGTTCTGGTGGAAGTTGACATCTGGCAGTCTACAATCACTCTGCGCTGCTGGTAAACTCTGGTTAACATGTTTAATGTCGAATTCCATCTCGTGGGCAAGTTGCACAACAGTCGGTGAGCTGGCAGTTGTAGGCGCCGCTGTGCTGCCCTGAGAGTGGCAGCATCTGTGGTTGACTTGCGGAAATGCGCACAGATGCTGCGCACCTTGGTGAGCAAATCTGACAAATTGGGGTATGTCTTGAGGAACCGCTGAACTATGAGATTGAACACGTGGGCTAGGCATGGCACATGTGTCAGTCTGCCGATCTGCAGATCCGCCACCAGGTTACGCCCGTTGTCACACACAACCATGCCTGGCTTGAGGTTCAGCGGTGCCAGCCACAGATCGGTCTGCGTCGTGATGCCCTGTAACAGCTCTTGGGCGGTGTGCCTTTTGTCACCTAAGCTCAGCAGTTTTAGCACCGCCTGCTGGCGCTTACCCACGGCACTGCTGCTGCGCCTAGAGCTACCGACTGAAGGCGCCGTGCCCACGGATGGTAATTTGGAGGAGGAGGAGGAGGGGTTGGAGAAAGAGGCATAGTACATCTGAGAAACCATGACCGAGGTAGGCCCCGCAATTCTCGGTGTGGGCAGTACATGAGGGGCCCCAGGGTAAGACTCGGTCCCAGCCTCCACCAAGTTAACCCAATGTGCCGTCAGTGAGATATAGTGTCCCTGCCCGGCAGCACTTGTTCACGTGTCCGTGGTTAGGTGGACCTTATCCCTAACCGCGTTGGTCAGGGCACGGATGATGTTCTCTGACACGTGCTTGTGTAGGGCTGGGATGGCACATTGGGAAAAATAGTGGCAGCTGGGGACCAAGTACTGAGGGACAGCCACCACCATCAGGTTTCGGAAAGCCTCAGTCTCTACCAGTCTATAGGGCAGCATCTCCAGGCTCAACAATTTGGAGATGTGGACATTTAGGGCTTGTGCATGTGGGTGGCTGGAATTGTATTTGCGCTTGCGCTCAAATGTCTGCTGCAAAGACAGCTGAACGCTGCGCTGGGACACATTGGTGGAGGTTGTTGAGGATCGTGGAGGTGAAGGGGTGGTTGTAGGGCTGGAGGCTCTCGTGCCGGGGTCCTGGGTGGGGGGGGTGACTCGCCGAGCCAGCATGTGACACAGGGGAAGGGGCAGTGGTGTGACCCGCAGCAGGTGAACAGCCTTGGTTCCACTGAGTCGGGTGTTTAGTACTCATATGCCTGCGCATGCTGGTAGTGGTTAGGCTGGTAGTGGTGGCTCCCCTGCTGATCCTGGTGTGGCACAGGTTGCACACCACAGTCCGTCGGTCATCCTCACTTTCTTTAAAAAACCTCCAGACTTGCAAACATCTAGGCCTCGGCACGGGAGCTTGACTCCGTGAAACAGTTGCTGATCTACCTGCTCTGGCCCTGCTTCTCCCTCTGGCCACCCCACTGCCTCTTCCAACCTGTTCTGGTGCTGCACTTGCCTCCCCCTCAGAAGCACTGTCTTGAGTTGGATTACCAACCCAGCTCGGGTCAGTCACCTCATCATCCACCAGCTCTTCCTCCGATTCCTCACTCTGCTCTCCTCTCGGACTTACTGCTCTGACAACAATGTCACTGTCTGACAACCGTGTCTCATCATCAGCATCATCATCATCTGACACCTCTTCACACACTACTTCCACACTCTCTAAGTCCACACTCTCATCACCCACAGACTGTGAAAGTTCTAAATTTTTGGCATCGGGACAGAGCAACTGCTCAGGTTGCTGTTGAGCAGTGGTTTGTGTCTCTGGGTAGGGTCCTGAAAAGAGTTCCTGTGAGTATGCCTGATCTGAATCCATACTTTCCGTGGGGGGGGGGGGGGGGGCAGGCTGGGGGGAAGGAGGTTGAGCTGGGAGGAGACAGAGGTCTACTCCCTTGGCTAGCGTGGGTGGACTGCGTGGAAGACTGGGTGGTGGATAAATTACTGGATGCATTGTCCACTATTCACGTAATTACCGGGTGAGACCTTCCCCATACGTGGTTTCTATAGATGCGTTAGCAACTTCGAGGTCTTCATGCTAAAATGCCCTTGTGGGTTGCTATATGTTGGGGAAACCTCCAATTATAGAGCAGGTACACCAACCAAGGGGTGGTGGTGATAGTATGAAACTATTGACAAAAAGAAGCTCGAATATGTTTTCTCTTGGCAGACGGCATGAATGTCTTCCTGGGTGGGATGTCTTTGACCAGGATAGGAGCCACTGTGATCAAGCGAGCAGGATCTACAATGTACTGGGGCTCCTCCTGCTGGTCGGAGAAGTCAAATGACCGAGACAGATCGTCTACCTTGATGTTCTTCTCGTCTGGGCGAAAGTGAAGTTCAAAATCAAAACAGGAGAAGGAGAATGCCCATCTGGCAAGGGTTCAGACACTGGGCCGTCTGCAGATATGTGAAGTTCTTGTGGTCAGTGAAGATTATCACTGGATGCTGGGCTCCCTCCAATAGATAACACCACTCCTCCAAGGCTAGTTTTATGGCCAGAAGCTCTCTATCTCCTATCCAGTAATTCCTCTCAGCAGGGGAGAAGAGCATGGGGAAAAATCCACATGTGAACATCTTGCCCTTGGAACCGTTCTGTAGTAAAACAGCACCATCTCCTATGGAGGAGGCGTCCACTTCTAAAAAGAATTGTCAGGAGGCATCAGGATGATGTAGAACAGGTGCAGAAGCAAAAGACATGCTGATGCAGCCAGGGAAGGCCAAGGATAACCGGATTCATGGACACTGGCAGCGCATAGAAGGAGATCATCCTTGAACCCCTATTTGCAACTTGAGGGGCATAGTAAGGAGATCATCCAGAACCCCTATTTGCAACTTAAGGGGCATAGTAACAGAAAGCACAGGTTCAGGAAGTGGCAGTCCATTTACGGAAGCCACTGACAGAGGCCTTTCTAGACGGATGGTAGGGAGCCGGTATTGATGGACTAGAGCTTGCTGAATGAAGTTACCAACTTACCCAGAGTCCAAGAATGCAGGCACAGACAGTGTGACTCCCTTATAAGAGAGAATCACAGGAACTGAAAGTTCCGGAGAGGACGACTTCTTGTCTAGGACCACTTCTCCAACTGATCCCAGACACTGGCTTTTCCCTGCTTCTGTGGACAATTATGCACAAAGTGGACCTTGACAATACAGACACAGGTTCTCCATTTTGCGGCATAGACGTCTCTGGCCAGACAATTGAAGGCACTCTTTTTGCATGGGCTCTTCAGATGGAGTGGACACTAGAGGAAGAACCGGCCTCTGAAAAGAATGGAGCCAAGCAAGGTGGTCTTCTGGTGCATGCGACCTCCTTAGAACGTTCCCTGAAATTCATATCTATTCTTGTGGCCAGGTGATCAGGTCATTCAGAGTGGAAGGATGGTCGCGACCAGCCAATTCATCCTTAATCCGATCAGAAAGGCCTGCCTGAACACCACCAGTTGAGCCTCGGCAGCCAGGGTACCAAACTGGATGGCATACTGCCCCACAGACAAGGAACCCAGTCATAGACACAGCAGAGCAGAGAACATGTGACCAGCCTCTTCAAAGACCATCTGGAAGGTAGCCAGGAACAACTGCAGATTAGTGGTCTCTGGACCTCCATGTTCCCAAATAGAATTTTCCTAAGAAAGGGCCTTATCAGACACAATGAAGGCAACCTTGGACCGCGCAGTGGGAAACTTCTGCCCATGCAACTCAAAGTGGATCAGGCACTGGTTCAGAAAGCCATGACAGATTTTTGGATGTCCACCATAGCGTGATGCAAATCAAAATTAAAACCACGGAGCAATGCCTAGTAGAAGATTATTTAAGAAAAGATGATTGTCTCCAAAAGGAAACCACCTACTAGGCATTGCTCCCACTAGCCAGATTCCTACTCCACACTGATGAGGGGCAAATACCCCGAAACAGCTGTCTGTGGATGGATACCATGCTTTGGCATAGGTGGTTTCCTTTTGTAGACTGCCCTTCCCTTGGTTGTTCCTTCCCGGTGAAAGGCCTGGCTAGTTTTGACCGTCGTTGAGACACGTGATGGTGTCTCCGTGGTTTTCTTTTTGATTTGCATATTGCTTTTCCCAGGGAGCCTTGTTTTACATTCACCAACGTTGAGACTCGTGATGGTGTCTCTGTGGTGATGATGGTTGATCTCCCTGAGATCAATCATCTTTTCTTAAATCACCATAGCGTAATGGCAGACAAAGTTGCACACCAGTGGCACACAAATCTGGATTCACAGGTATGGGTATTGCATGGGTAGCAGAGACAGAGAGATCGCTTCTCGGCCTTTTGGCTAAGATCAAGTGTAGTCTGCTCTTTCTGTCTGCCTTGACTTACCGGCTCAGGTCCTTTGGGTACCCCCTACACTCGGCCTTTGGGCATCGTCGATTAAATTCGGCTTCAGCTCACTGCTGCTATTGGGTGTAGGGCTATTCCCCTAGGAACAAGAGCGTTCTGGTCTTTGACCTCCTCTTGGCCTGTGGCTTAATAGTCCTGGTGTACGACGTTAGACAGTTCTTACTTGGATCTCGACAGCCGAAGAAGACTTTTTGGAAGATTTTTTTCTCCGACTGCGATCAAGGAGAAGATCTTTGCGAAGACTCGGCGACAAGGACCTCCGACTTCGGGAAAACTTCGGCAAGGAAAAGAAGCTTGGCGAATTTCTTCCCCGGAAGAAGCCCAGCAAGGAGGAAATCTGCATATCCACACCCACCTGTGGCAAAAGGGACACCTTGCGGAGATTCTCCAGAGAGAGGAAGACAAGAAGGGAGAAGCCATGGCCTCAACCTCCAAACCTTCCAAGACCAGCAAGAAGGCTGAGGGAACAGCCAAGAAGCCCCAAGACACCAACCCCCCTGGTTCTTCTGGACCTAACCCCACCACTTCTGCCCAGCAGAAGGGCGGCGGAAAGCCCGGCCAGGCCGCTCCTTCCCTGGAGCCCTGGATGCGGCAGACTGTCGCCCTGAAGCTCAAGGAGGTGGATGGGAGGGTCCCAGACATGACTGAGGAAGTCTTCTGTAAGAAGATGCTGGTGGAGCAGGGGTTTTCGAAGCCAGAGACCCTCAGCGTACAGGCATTCATGACCGGGATCTTCTACGTGACCTTCGCGTCAATCAACATCTGCAGAAGATACTGGGAAGTGGTGAAATCGGCGGCACCGGACTCTCCATTCTCTCGCTTCGTCGGGAACTGCCCCGTTCAGAGAGAGGAGAGAAGGATCACTGTGCCTATGAGGAATCCGCATACCCCCGGCAAAGACATCACCACTTTCCTGAAGCGGTTCTGCACAGTGGTGAGGGAACCCACCCACATCCTGAACGGACTCGGCTTCTGGACCAGGAAGTGGTCGGTGATTGTGAGGCTCAACAAGGATTCGACCTCCGAAGACGGCCTCCAGCACCTGCCCCAGTCATTTTCCCTCGGAAACTCCCATGGGCTCATCTACTACCCGGATATGCCACAGTTCTGCAGGAAATGTGGGAAGAAGGGTCACGAGATGAAGAACTGTGAGGAGAATCCCTGCCGAATCTGCCGGGTGACAGGACATGAGACCAAAGACTGCCCCAAGAAGATGGTGTGCAACCTGTGTGGACTGTCCTCCCACATCTACAAGGACTGTCCAAAGAGGGACCGCAGCTGGGCATCAGTCGCAGCCAAGGCTCCGGTCAGTGGGAAACCAGCCTCAGCCCCGGCAGTGGCAAAGCCCAAAAAGAAGCCATCCAAGAAGGAGGGTAAGCGGACATCTGCCCCCGCCCAAGCTCCCGTGACCAACCCTCCCCGTCACCACCACTGAGGCTATCCTAATCCCGCTCCCCCCGCCCAACCCGCCCCCTGGCCACCACTGTAACAGCACTAACCCCCCCTCCAGCTGCTACAGCCCCCACCATGGAGGACTTTCCTGCTCTTGCCCCCCCAGGTGTCCAGCCAAGAAAGAGGAAGGAGAGGGACAGCCCCGTTGCTGACCACTCCAAAAAGAAGATGATCGAGTTGGAGGAAGATCCCCAGCTCGGCACAGAGGAAATGGACCAGAACGTGGAGGAGCACAAAACCATCAATGAAGGCTCAGAGTCGCAGGACATTGAGACCAAAGCGCTCCGCTTAATCGAAGCCCAGTGCCGGAGGTTGATAGGGCAACCCATTGACAGCAGGCAAGACGAAGAGAAGCCGCCGGACGACCGGGGTGGTAACTAAGCTGTATTGTTCCCGCTAACCTGTTTCTTTCTCCACCATGATGGCAAATTTTAACCTTTTTTCCATTAATGTCAGGAGCATTAGGGATAGGTCTAGGTGCCAGACGGTGCTAGCTTTTCTTTCCTCTCAGGTTGCCGACGTCTTCATGTTGCAGGAGTGTGCACTGCCCCCCTCTAGGTCTCACAACCATCTGGCCAGATTGTGGTCCCATGGTCCGTCCTATTGGTCCGGTGGAGGTAGCTGCAAGTCGGCTGGGGTGGCCATCCTCCTCAGGGGAAGCACCTTTACACTTGACTCCGTCCAGGAGCTCGTCTGCGGCAGGCTTCTTGTCGTAGATGGTTCCTGGGCGGGAGAGCCGGTTAGGCTCATCAATGTGTATGCTTCCCCTGACAAGGGTGAATGATTGGAGCTCTTCCAGGCCCTGTGACTGCAGCTTGCCACCACTAGGACCGTAGTGATGGCCGGGGACTTCAACTGCCCGATCGAGGAGGACGGACGTAGCTCCGGTACTTCAAGCAAGTTGGACGTCACTTCCAAGCTGATTATTGAGATGGTGACCGAAGCGTCCTTGCAGGACGTTGTGGGATCCATGGGGAAAGGCTCCGTTAATTATACGTGGAGCCGACCCGATGGCTCATTCCGTTCTAGGATAGACTTTGTGTTCACCTCTTGGGCAGTCAGGCGGTGTAGGTACTCTATGATCCCTTGCTTCTTCTCCGATCACAGAGCCGTTCAGGTCCAGTGCGTCCTTGGCGACGGATTCCCCCCCGGCCCTGGATCCTGGAAACTGAACTGTGCTCTGCTGAATCGCGAGGATGTGCTTGCGGAGCTTAGAGACACCTACATAGCCTGGCGGAACGACAAATGCTTGTTTGCACGAACTAGTGACTGGTGGGAGTATGTTAAAGTCCAGTTTCGCTGTTTCTTTCAGGCCAAGCAACAACAACAGGCGTGTGAGAAGAGGAGGGACTACAGAGAGCTGCAGCGTCAGTTGCGATCCCTGCAAGACCTTCATCTGTGTGGCTGGGACGTGAGGGAGGAGCTGGAGGAGACCAAAAAGAGCCTGAAAAGGCACTTTGAGGAGGAATCCAAGCGAATCATCTTCCATTCCAAGGTGGAGAACCTGGAGAAGGGTGAGAAGTGTAACTCGTTCTTTTTCAGGAAACTCCACGCCGGCCACATGCCACTGAACAAACTTTGAGACTAGGATGGAAACATGCGAACAGGGAAGGAGGAAGTGATGGGAGTCGTGACAGACTACTACAGCGACCTCTACTCCCCGAAGAACACCGACCGACAGCCGCCGATAAATTCCTGTCAGGTATCACTAACCATCTTGACCCGGCAGGTGCGGAGGCGATGGATGACCCTTTGACGGTGGGGGAGCTGCTCTCTGCCCCTAGATCCTTTAGGTACGGCAGGACCCCGGGCAGTGACGGTCTTCCAGCCGAGCTCTATGTAGCGCTGGGGGACCTGATCTGTCCGGACCTGCTGGAACTCTATGAGGAGATGGTGGTGGAGGGTAGAATGCCCCCATCATTGAGGGAAGGCATGATCACAATCCTGTACAAGCGGAAGGGGGATAGATGTGACTTAAAAAATTGGCGTCCCATCTCTCTCCTGAACGTGGACTACAAGATCCTTGCCAAGGTACTGGCCAACCGGCTAAAGGTTGTCATCGGCAGGATCGTCCACCCGGACCAGGCCTGTGGCATCCCTGGCCACAGGATCGCAGACAGCCTCGCTCTCATGCGAGACACGGTACAATACATCAAAGACCGCCGTGTACATGCGGCCCTGGTCAGCCTCGACCAGGAGAAGGCCTTTGACCGAGTCTCTCATGAATTCATGGGCAAGGTGTTGCGCAAGCTGGGTCTAGGCAGGAGGTTCTGTTCGTTTGTTAACCTGATGTACCTTGACATTTGCAGCACGCTGCTGGTGAACGGCTGGAAGACTGACCCCTTTCCGGTGCGCTCCGGGGTCAGACAAGGCTGCTCTCTTTCACCTCTCTTTTTTGTTTGTGTTATAGAGCTCTTCGCGGAGTCTATCCGGCAGAATGGAGAGATCAGAGGGATCACCGCATCAGGACCAGGACACTACGAGGTCAAGTGCTCGCTGTACATGGACGACGTGACCGTCTTCTGCACTGAACGGCGTTCGGTGACTGCATTCGTCCAGACCTGCGAGGAGTTCGGACAAGCTTCAGGGGCCAAAGACAACTGCGGGAAGTCGGAAGCCATGCTCTTCGGGGACTGGCAACTGGCTTCTTCTGCCCCCTTCCCATTTACCATCAAATCGGACTTCATCCAAATCCTCGGAGTTTGGTTTGGGAAGGAAGGCGCAGCCCTCAAGTCTTGGGAAGAACGCTTGGCCAAGGTTAACCAAAGGATTGGACTATGGCGCCTCAGACAGCTCACTATCGAGGGCAAAGTGCTCGTCCTGCGTAACGAAGTTCTGCCTGTGCTACAGTACACCGCACAGGCATATTCTCCTCTCGGTACCGTTTCCATGGCCATTACCAGGACAGTGTTTCGCTTTGTTTGGGGCTCGAAAATGGACAGAGTGAAGAGAGCCATCATGTACAAAGAGCCCCGCAAGGGTGGGAAAGGCATCCCGGACCTGCCCACATTACTGCGGATCGCCTTTGTTTGTGACAGTGTTTGCCAGACTCTGAGAACAGCAAACGGCTCTGTGGGCAAGGCTATGTATCGCTTCTTTCTCCTGCCTCTCTGGAGGGGCCTAGGCTGGGATAAGTGGGACAGCTCCATCCCTTACAACTGGCACGCTCTACGGTACTACGGGGATGTCGTCCGGTTCGTGAGGGAACATCAACTGGAGGGCCTCAAGCCCGACTTGTGGAAACCCAAGATGATCCACAAGCTAATCAGAGCAAAGAACTTGGTGGAGTCAATTTCAGGGCTCCCTGATGACACCGCAGAGACAGTTTGGACTAATGTGTCTTCAGACAGGTTAACCAACGGGCACAAGGACTTGTCATGGATGGCCATCCAGGGAGGCTTACCCATCCGGTCATTCATGCATGCCCGCAACCTGTGCAAAACCCGGTACTGTCCCAGGTGCCCCTTCACGGAGGAAACATTGTACCACCTGTTTTGGGAGTGCCCCTTTGCGCAGGGCCTGTTAGATGCCCTGGAACATGAACTCAAAGACTCGGTGCCCAGGAACTGCCTGCAACACGCCTCGGTGTTATACGGACTATTTCCTGGGATTCATTCTGTTGAGGCCATCCAGGAGGCCTGGCGCCTTATGAACTGTTTTAAGGACGCTATATGGCTTGCCAGGAACCGGCTCATCCTCAGGAGGGAGAGCATGTCCATCCTGGACTGCCGCAGGCTTATCCACAGCCTGTTGCGGGACTACAACTTCCTGGACGACATTGACGAAGAAGAGGACTAAACCCCTCTCCTTCCCCCTCTCCCCCCCTGTGGTGTGTGTCCCATCAATAAGGCTTCAGGCATGTGATTTCCCCTCCCTACACCGTCCTTCCCATCCCCCACCCCTCATCACTGTCTAAAGGCTTTTTGTTGGAAGGTTCTTTGTGTTATCGTGATTGAATATGTATGCTAGTGTAGCATGTATTGTGATGTATAGCGTAGGTCAGCCTGTGTTTTACATGACAATACCATGCTAAAGAACGACGATTGTAAGTATTTATTAAGTGCTGCCTCGTGGCCTGCGCTGTGTCGCAGTACTAAGTATGTATGCATTGACGATTCGATTGTAATAAAGACGTTTTCAATCAAAAAAATGGGTAGCAGAGACTGGCGACCCTCCAGGGTCTGGAGGAGCGATGGCATCCAGATGAGCAGCAATATTTTGCATAAATTGCATCATGACATCCTGATGTTCGCTCTGACGCCTCACTTCATATAACAATTCCTGAATGACAGGCTTTGGGTGACCAGCGGAGTCCATGGCCTGAGTGTACTGTCACAAACCAGCGAGTGACAACTCACTGTGCCACGTGTCTTACCTCCTCTAAGGGCGTTGTCTAAGTGAACCCCTCGTTCTCTCACAGTACCCCTGATGGGGATAGGCTTTCCCGAGAGGAACACAAGCTTGTTACCTCTTGATGAGGATTGGCACACGAGGCAGCTGGTCCAGGCAGACCAGGAGGTACCTGAGCAAGGTATCAAAGGTAGAGAAGTAGTCAGCAGGCCGAGTCATGACCAGGAGCAACAGTGCAGGACCGAAGGATGAGGCACAGGCGAAGTCAAACAAGCAATAGGTCAGGGCAGGCGGCACAGGTCAGGGAGTCTAGGTCAGCAACAGGAGAGTCAAGGCAAGGAGGCAGGGATCAAACAGGTAGCGGAGTCCAGAATCACAAACACGGGTCAGGTACACAAGAACACAAGCAGAGAAATCAGCAACCTTTGTAGGCCACAAGGACCTTGACACTCAGGCATCTGGGAAGGGAGCTGAGCCACTTTTATGCATGCAAGAGGGCTATGATTGGTCAGCGAGGTCACATGACCCATAAAGCATAGGAAGTGACGCGCGCTGGCCCTTAAGGAAGTGCTGCAGGGAAGAAGCAGCAATCAAGCTGTGGCCAGGGCTGAAAGGACACTGTGGAATGGATCCAAGAAGAAACAGCACCTGCAAGGACAGAGCCCAGGACTGCAGCGGTAAATGGGGAAGTACAGGCACCAGATCACTGCTGAACACGACGCCCAGGACTGTGGCGGTAAGCAGGAGAACAGCGGCGCACAGCAGCCGCTGTTACATAAGGAATACCATTTATGATTATTTAAATAATTAAAAGCCTAGGGTCTCACTCCCATTCCTAAATTCACACCTCCACCTATACCTTGGTTGAACTTACAGTACTTGAACCATGAAAGTTGTCTGTTCAAATGCTGTTTTGAAAATAACTTTCTTTTATAGTATCGATAAAAAAAAAACAGTACATTTCAACAGGATGCACAAATGTGGTGGGAGCAAAGGCTAGTTAAAGGGAATGTTTCATCAAAAAATTGCCTATTGTTTAAATCAACTTTTTATGTTAAACATATTAAAGAGTTTGTTATTTTTAATTTTCCATGTCACTACATTAAAAAAAATCCTAAAATCCTGCAGTGTTTTTGCTCTGGCCACTAAGGCTAATAATAGGCATCACTTCTTGGTCTGTACAGAGCAGATCACTTAACTGCAGTCATCTGATTATCATTATAGGCAGGATTAGAATGACTTATCACTTTTATATATAGATAACAGGATTCAACATTTACAAATAGTGACATCACAGCTTATCTTTTTCCTCCTGACCTCTGCACAGGTCACAGAACATGCCTAGAAAACTCTCCCATAGAAGCCAATGGGGTCCCCTCTGATCACTGCCATGTGCAACATCAATTTACAATGTGGGTTGTTTTTGGGAAAATGAAAAATGGGGAGCGTATGCAACATTTTATTGGCAGTAATGAAAATTGTCATTTTACAGCAAGTGTTGCTTAATTCTATTTAATGTCTATTAAAGGGAACCTGTCAGCTCCGAAACACCCCCTGAGCTAGAGTAAGCGGTGTATAGTGTAAGGGATGCTGAATCCGAATATGTAAGTTTTATCTTCATACTCACTTCCATTCCTACGCTGTGCTCCCACAAACCTGCAGTAAAATGCACTCACTGGACTCCAGTTCTCACTCACATAATGGAGAGGACTCAAAGAAGAGTCCTGTCAATGTATTTTACTGCTGGTTTGTGGGAGCACAGTGTCAGAATGGAAGTGAGTATGAAGATAAAACTTACATATTTGGATTCAGCACCAGTTACACTATACACCACTTACTCTAGTTCAAGGGGTGTTTCGGAGCTGACAGGTTCCCTTTAAGTCAAAGTGGTCAGTACACCCCTTGATGGGTGTAGTTTCCAAAATGTGTTCACTTTGTTGGGGTTTCTACTGTTGGGGTACCTTAGTATGCCTTCAAATGTGACACAACGACCAAAAACCATTCCAGCAAAATCTGCCCTCCAAAAACCATATGGCGCCCCTTTCCTTCTGAGCCCTACCGTGTGCCAGTATAGCAGTTTACGAACACATATAGGGTATTTGTATAAACTGCAGAATCGGGGTAATAAATATTAAGGTTTGTTTTGCTGTTAGCCTTTGCTGTTTACAGGAAAAATTGATTTAAATGTAAAATATGCAAACAAAAAAAAAAGTTCCTTTATTTCTTTTGAAACATGTAAAGGGTTTACAAAATCAGTTTGTAAAATCAGTTTTGAATAATTTGAAGAGTGTAGTTTCTAAAATGTCATTTATTGGTGGTTTCTACTACGCAAATCTCACAAAGTGACTTCAAAACTGAACTGGTCCTTAAAAAAGTGCTTTTTGAAATTTTCTTTAAAATGTTATAAATTGCTTCTAAAATTCTACGCCTTCTAACAAAATTATACCAACATAAAGTAGACATGTGGGGAATGTTAATTGATAACTATTTTATGAGAAATTTAGAAAATTTAAATTTAGAAAATAGCATATTTTTCTAAATTTTCTGTAAATTTTGGATGTTTTTATAAATAAAGGTAAAACATATCAACCCAAATTTACCTTTCACATAAAATACAAGAAATACAATCTCAGAATTCCTTGGATAAGTAAAATCATTCCAAAGTTATTACCGCATAAAGTGACACACGTCAGATTTGCAAAAATATGCTCTGTCAGGAAGATGAAAAATGGCTGTTAAGGAGTTAAGAGACTGTGAAGTAAATATCACCTTAGCCAATTATTAATCTATTATGAAACACTCCATGGGACACATCAGTCCTATTACCAAAGGGTATTGTGCAGAATCCTTTATAAGGATTCTTTAATGAATGTCATTTATGCTACATGAAATATATATTGCATATGAAATGGTGTAAGTTGTATTCTGCTGCTTATGTTGTACTTGGTATAGACAATTCTATGTGACTGGTAACTGAATTGTGTTGTTTTGCACTTGGGAGACATTTCATTCTGTGATGTATTATGTCTTACATTTAAGCACACAGCCAAGCAAGAGATTTACATCAGCATAACTATTACTATACTAAATTATACTTTATTTTTCTATTTCATTTTAATAGCAGGGCTTCTCAGTTTCACACTTAGATGTCTGCTTTTATGTTATGTAGCGACAGGGGAGATTTATCAAACTAGTGTAAAGTAGAACTGGCTTAGTTGCCCATAGCATCCAATCTGATTCGACCTTTCATTTTTCACAGCTCCTTTGGAAAATGAAAGATGGAATCTGATTGGCTGCTATGAGCAACTAATCCAGTTTTCCTTTACACTAGTTTGATAAATCTCCCCGACCATGTTTGTTTTCATTGTTAGATTATGTGTTGTTTTGATCTGACCAATGCTGTACAAGCAGTGCTTTGCGAAAGTATTCGGCCCCCTGGAACTTTTCAACCTTTTGCTACATTTCAGGCTTCAAACAAAAAGATATAACATTTTAAATTTTGGTGAAGAATCAACAACAAGTGGGTCACAATTGTGAAGTGGAACGAAATTTATCGGATCATTTAAACTTTTTTTTGTAATAATAAAACTGAAAAGTGGGGCGTGCAAAATTATTTGTCCCATTTACTTTCAGTTGAGAAAACTCACTCCACTTTCATTGAGGATCTCTGAATGATCCAATGTTGTCCTAAATGACTGATGAAGATAAATAGAATCCACCTGTGTGTAATCAAGTCTCTGTATAAATGCACCTGCTCTGTGATAGTCTCAGGGTTCTGTTTAAAGCACAGAGAGCATCATGAAGACCAAGGAACACACCAGGCAGGTCCGAGATACTGTTGTGGAGAAGTTTAAAGCTGGATTTGGATACCAAAAGATTTCCCAAGCTTTAAACATCCCAAGGAGCACTGTGCAAGTGATCATATTGAAATGGAAGGAGTATCAGACCACTGCAAATCTAACAAGACCTGGCCGTCCCTCTAAACTTTCATCTCAAACAAGGAGAAGACTGATCAGAGATGCAGCCAAGAGGCCCATGATCACTCTGAATGACTTGCAGAGATCTACAGCTGAGGTGGGAGAGTCTGTCCATAGGACAACAATCAGTCGAACACTTCACAAATCTGGCCTTTATGGAAGAGTGGCAAGAAGAAAGCCATTTCTCAAAGATATCCATAAAAAGTCTCGTTTACAGTTTGCCACAAGCCACCTGGGAGACACACCAAACATGTGGAGGAAGATGCTCTGGTCAGATAAAACCAAATTCGAACTTTTTGGAAACAATGCAAAACGATATGTTTGGCGTAAAAGTAACACAGCTCATCACCCTGAACACACTATCCCCTCTGTCAAACATGGTGGTGGCAGCATTATGGTTTGGGCCTGCTTTTCATCAGCAGGGACAGGAAAGATGGGTAAAATTGATGGGAAGATGCATGGAGCCAAATACAGGACCATTCTGGATGAAAACCTGTTGGAGTCTGCAAAAGACCTGAGACTAGGATGGAGATTTATCTTCCAACAAGACAATGATCCCAAACATAAAGCAAAATCTACAATGGAATGGTTCAAAAATAAACGTATCCAGGTCTTAGAATGGCCAAGTCAAAGTCCAGACCTGAATCCAATTAAGAATATGTGGAAAGAGCTGAAAACTGCTGTTCACAAACGCTCTCCATCCAACCTCAAAGAGCTTAAGCTGTTTTTCAAGGAAGAATGGGCAAGAATTTCAGTCTCTAGATGTGCAAAACTGATAGAGACATACCCCAATCGACTTGCAGCTGTAATCACAGCAAAAGTTGGAGCAACAAAGTATTAATGAAAGGGGGCCGAATAATTTTGCACGCCCCACTTTTCAGTTTTATTATTACAAAAAACAGTTTAAATGATCCAATAAATTTCGTTCGACTTCACAATTGTGACCCACTTGTTGTTGATTCTTCACCAAAAATTTAAAACGTTATATCTTTTTGTTTGAAGCCTGAAATGTGGCAAAAGGTTGAAAAGTTCCAGGGGGCCGAATACTTTCACAAGGCACTGTATATATGAAGGTATCTGAGCTGGTTTCGGTGCCCTAATTATAAATATACAGTATATAATAAAACTTGTGTAGTAGAACTTGATGTACAGTACAGACCAAAAGTTTGGACTCACCTTCTCATTCAAAGAGTTTTCTGTATTTTCATGACTATGAAAATTGTAGATTCACACTGAAGGCATCAAAACTATGAATTAACACATGTGGAATTATATACTTAAAGGGGTTGTCCGGGTTCAGAGAAGAACCCGGACATACCTGCAATTTCACCCAGGCAGCCTGCCTGAAGAGGACATCGGAGCATCTCATGCTCCGATGCCCCCCCCTTGCCCTGCGCTAGATCGCGCAGGGCAAGGTCTCTTGTTTTGTAAATACTCGCTGCCGGGCGGGTACTTCCGCCCGGCAGTGAGTTCGGTGACGTCACCGGCCTTAATGGGCCGGCTTTAGCGCTGCCCTAGCCGTTTTACTGGCTAGGGCAGCGCTGAAGCCTGTCCATCAGCGCCGATGACGTCACCGACTCACTGCCGGGCGGAAGCCTCTGCCCGGCAGGGACCGGTACGTCACCGGAACCCGGCGAAATTCCTTTGCCCTGCGCTAATTAGCGCAGGGCAAAGGAGGGCATCGGAGCATAGGATGCTCCGATGCCCTCTTCAGGCGGGCTGCCTGGGTGAAATTGCAGGTATGTCCGGGTTCTTCTCTGAACCCGGACAACCCCTTTAACAAAAAAGTTTGAAACAACTGAAAATATGTCTTATATTCTAGGTTCTTCAAAGTAGCCACCTTTTGCTTTGATTACTGCTTTGCACACTGTTGGCATTCTCTTGATGAGCTTCAAGAGGTAGTCACCTGAAATGGTATTCCAACAGTCTTGAAGGAGTTCCCAGAGATGCTTAGCACTTGTTGGCCCTTTTGCCTTCATTCTGCGGTCCAGCTCACCCCAAACCATCTCAATTGGGTTCAGGTCTGGTGACTGTGGATGCCAGGTCATCTGGCGTAGCACCCCATCAATCTCCTTCTTGGTCAAATAGCCCTTACACAGCCTGGAGGTGTGTTTGGCGTCATTGTCCTGTTGATAAATAAATGATGGTCCAACTAAACGCAAACCGGATGGAATAGCATGCCGCTGCAAGATGCTGTGGTAGCCATGCTGGTTCAGTATGCCTTCAATTTTGAATAAATCCCCAACAGTGTCACCAGCAAAGCAAGCACCCCCACACCATCACACCTCCTCCTCCATGCTTCACGGTGGGAACCAGGCATGTAGAGTCCATCCGTTCACCTTTTCTGCGTCGCACAAAGACACGGTGGTTGGAACCAAAGATCTCAAATTTGGACTCATCAGACCAAAGCACAGATTTCCACTGGTCTAATGTCCATTCCTTGTGTTCTTTAGCCCAAACAAGTCTCTTCTGCTTGTTTCCTGTCCTTAGCAGTGGTTTCCTAGCAGCTATTTTACCATGAAGGCCTGCTGCACACAGTCTCCTCTTAACAGTTGTTGTAGACATGTGTCTTCTGCTAGAACTCTGTGTGGCATTGACCTGGTCTCTAATCTGAGCTGCTGTTAACCTGCGATTTCTGAGGCTGGTGACTCGGATGAACTTATCCTCCGCAGCAGAGGTGACTCTTGGTCTTGCTTTCCTGGGGCGGTCCTCATGTGAGCCAGTTTCTTTGTAGCGCTTGACGGTTTTTGCGACTGCACTTGGGGACACTTTCAAAGTTTTCCCAATTTTTCGACTGACTGACCTTCATTTCTTAAAGTAATGATGGCCACTCATTTTTCTTCACTTAGCTGCTTTTTTCTTGCCATAATACAAATTCTAACAGTCTATTCAGTAGGACTATCAGCTGTGTATCCACCTGACTTCTGCCCAACACAACTCATGGTCCCAACCCCATTTATAAGGCAAGAAATCCCTCTTATTAAACCTGACAGGGCACACCTGTGAAGTGAAATCCATTTCAGGTGACTACCTCTTGAAGCTCATCAAGAGAATGCCAAGAGTGTGCAAAGCAGTAATCAAAGCAAAAGGTGGCTACTTTGAAGAACCTAGAATATAAGACATATTTTCAGTTGTTTCACACTTTTTTTTTAAGTATATAATTCCACATGTGTTAATTCATAGTTTTGATGCCTTCAGTGTGAATCTATAATTTTCATAGTCATGAAAATACAGAAAACTCTTTGAATGAGAAGGTGTGTCCAAACTTTTGGTCTGTACTGTAACTTATTACAATCTCATATCCATAGTTAGCCAAATATTTGTTATTTGTAGATTCTCAGGTTGGAGAAGTGGCCTGATGTGTAGATTATCAGGGGTGCGATGTTCCTCCGTTATTGTCTCTAAATACACCCACAGAAAACGTGCTGCTCCGGCCGTTAGCTAGCGTGCACATGGGTGAATCGGCAGTCCGTTGCTCTGGAGAAGCTTCTGTGTGATGTCACACGCTTGTAAGGATGCCTGTAGGGACCAAAAATTATCCGACGTGTTTCGGAATAATCGTATTCCTTCGTCAGGCATGCTTACAAGCGTGTGACGTCACACAGAAGCTTCTCCAGAGCAACGGTCTGCCGATTCACTCACGTGCACGCTAGCTACCGGCCGGAGCAGCGCGCTTTCTGTCGGGGTATTTAGTGACAATAACGGAGGAACATCGCACTCCTGATAATCTACACATCAGGCCACTTTTCGAACCTGAGAATCTACAAAGAACAGGTATTTGGCTAACTATGGATATAACATTGTAATAAGTTACATCAAGTTCTACTACACAAGTTTTATTATATATACTGTATTTATAATTAGGGCGCCAAAACCAGCGCAGATACCTTCAAATATCCATTACCTTTGACCATTTTGTTTTAGTGAGTACGGGCATTCTCATTTACAGTATTCTGCAGCGGCTCCTGCTCCTATAGGTAGGACGGGAGGAAGACATATTTGAAGCGACAGCGCAACTGTGTTTGTGTCATAACAAGGCTTTACATATCATAGAGGTTATCTTTGGAGTGGCTTGGTGCTGGGGTAAGCTATCCAGCTTGCTTTTGCTCGTTATCTGTGGACCATATAAGCCAGAGCAGGGCTCCACACTCACTGTCGACAATCACAGCAATTTTATTAACGTAAACATTGAGGGCCCAGTGGCGATTGATAATCAGGCTCCTATTTTAACTCCTTACATAACATTGTCAATATTTTGTGAGCCATCAAGTGACTGCTGCTTCAAGTCCCCTGGTGGGACAAAAAAAAGTAGAATAAGGTAAATAAAACTACATAAAAAGTCCCACCCCCCCAAAAAATGAATAAAGTTCTTTCCCTTGTTTGTTTAAACTTATTTTTAAAAATAGTCCATCATAAAAAAACATAGTTGGTAACAATGCTATCACAATGACTCATGGAGAGGTCAGGATTTTAATATTAACGACCTATATTCAGGATTGGCTATCAATAAGTGATTGGCTATCAATATGTGATTGGCTGGGGTCCGACAATCAGCATAGGCACTACACAGCTCCATCCACTATGTAGTGGCCAGAGTTGGTTACTGCAGTGTTGCATTAACACGCTCCATCCTGTCTAGTTCTAGTTGGGAATATCTGATTGACAAAGTTAAAAAAGGAATAAAAAAAATTATAGTGGGTTCACTTTTTTTATTCCGCTCTAAAAAAAATTATAAAAATTAGTGAATAAATTGAAAGTGCCCAAAATGGTAGCTGTGTCAATTAAAAACATGTATAACAAAAAATAAGCCCTCATATGAAAATGTTGATGGAAAGTCACACAAAAAAGTTATGGCTCTTCAATTTTTATTCATTTCTTTTCTTTGTCCTTTAGACCCCAGATAGGCTAGTCCTTAAGTGGTTAAAGAAACACATATTAGATCATATATCTTTAATACAATATAATATGCCCTCCATGTTAGATTTATTATGTACTGTCACTTGGTGTTGCATAACTAACCTGCTAATGCCTCACAAGATGTGTCCATAAATATGTGCTGTGGCTTCCTACTATACATCTGTATATTCAACATACGTCTGTGTGTTGAATATATGTAGTCATGTTGACGTGGAATTTAGCATGTCAGCAATGAGTGGCATGAATATTCTGAGCAGATACGGTCTGATATGCATAATAAAGGGCTTTATTAGATGACATATTACATTCTCTCTTTTCTGGTCTTTGAGTTCATCAGTGATTCATCAGCCATTTAGAGCCTGCCCTGGGCATAACACAGTGGATCAACTTTACATAGAGATTCCTTTAACTGTGAAACATCATAATCCTTAAAAAGAGGAGATCAGACTTGGACTGGCCTACAGGGAACAGGTGAATCCTCCAGTGGACCCGTGAATAAGATGGACCTCTAGTCCCCCATCCCCCGCACAAGTGGAACATGATACATTGACTGCACTACATATAGATAGACGGCTTATAGCACCACAACCAGTCTATGTCCGACACTAGAAGAGATTTCTTCACAGAAATGCAACTGGCTGAATACATTTGCCAATGCATCATCACTGACCTCTGTGTTGTTTTTCATTCTCTTACAGCCTATAACATTTGGCTGCTATCAGTGCCGTTAGTTTTAACGCCAGATAGCAGTGAGCTGTTAGGTGGCTAGTCTTCAGCTCTCAGGTCAATGACTGAGGTTAACTTCCATTAACACTGGGGAACACCCAACTGACAGTTTACTGCTATGGTGGAAATAGCAGCTATGGGGTGGGGCAAGGAGGCTAGAAGAAAGGTAAAAAAAAAGTAGTGATGATGTGGCTTCAAAGATAAGTAGCCTGATGCACTTCTGTGAGGGTGAGTAGGTCTTTGGAGAAGTGTATCTCCTATCCAAGTAGTTATCTGGTTAAGCATGCTTTCTTCATCCAATTTCTTTCTGTTTATGTCATGTTACTAATTTTGCAGAGCTGCACATTTTCATACACAGCAACGGAGCTGTGATAATGTAAGTGTCCCCACAGATTTTGTATTGTTGGGCATACTGAATAATCCATCCAGGCATTGTTTTTTATTTGCAGTATTTTGCGTCATCTACATTATGACAATTATTGTTAATCTCACAGTCATCACTTTGATTTGGCAAGACTCTCATCTCCATAAACCCATGTATTTTTTCTTGGCAAATCTGGCTTTCATTGAAATCCTCTACACTACAGCCATCACTCCCAATAGCCTAAAAAGTTTTCTTCAGGGCGACAGAACTATTTCGTTTAATGGTTGCTTCACTCAGATGTATTTCTTTGTTGCTTTAGCTGGTTCAGAGTGCATCCTCCTGTCTGTTATGGCTTATGACCGATACATTGCTATATGCCATCCTTTGCTGTATCCAATAAAAATGAACCCATCTCACTGTGTCCATCTTGTATTGCTCTCCTGGAGCATAGGATTTCTCAATTCTCTCCTTCAAACTGTATATTTGGCCTCATTGCCATATTGTAATGATCACAACGTCAGTAACTTCTTCTGTGACATCCCAGTACTTCTGAAATTGTCTTGTGGGCACAATAAGTACATTTTCATAAATCTAATTGGACAATGCATTTTAGTGGGTGACCTGATCTTAACCGTAACCTCATACATTGCTATCATCAGAACGGTGCTAAGGACTCCCAGAAAAAACAGAAATTATAAAATGTTTTCAACATGTGGATCTCACCTTACTGTGGTAACTCTCTTCTTTGGTACATTGATAATTCCTTTCCTTCATCCAAGTTCACCTTCTTCTGGACAAGACAAAGTGCTTGCTGTTATTTATGGAGTACTCACACCACTAATAAATCCATTTATTTACAGCATTAGAAACACAGACTTCCAGAATGCAATTGAAAATCTCATAAATAATAGGAATAAATATCATTAAGGCTGGTGTCACACACTAATGTTTTTGAGGGATCTTGCTGTTTTTCAGTGCCTTTTTATGGTGCTTTTTGTCATGCTTTTTAGGCAAAAAAATGCTGCTTTAGATGGTGCATGAAAGTCTATGGGAAATATTAAATGTTACTTTTGAAATGTGTTTTTTATTTTAATGCAAATTTTTTTCAAGCTACAACTTTCTCTGCATCTTGTGCTTTTTTCCTCATTGCCTGGTATTTTTCTCCCTTAGACCTTCATTATTTTTTATTTTTTGCATGTGCATTGGTACAAAACAAAACAAAATGCAACAGCACTATGCCTCGCAGTCAACCTCAGCCAATTATAAAGGACAACACTGACATGTCATAGTCACTATGGACAACACTGACATGTCATAGGCACTATAGACAACACTGAAATGTCATAGGCACTATGGACTAATTGTACATTTTTTTCTAAAAAGGTGTTGATAATTTTATTTATAAAATGCTGTTCATTGTAGACTAGTATAACCTGAGTCAACGTGTTGCTCTGCATCACTCACTGTCATATTGTACTGCACTCTGTCCAATTGTGCATTGTTTCTAAAAAAAAAAAAATTGATTATTTTATTACAAAAATTCCATTTATCACAGAAACGTGTACCTGGCATGTTGTTCCAAATCATGATGAAATCCATGTGAGCTCCAAATCATGATCAAATCTGTGTGACACCTGCCATTTGCTTGGGCCCTTTGAAGAGGAATAGGGGAGGAACAATGTCATTCCACTCCTTCACGTCCTAGAGCAGATGCTGATAAATGTAGCTGGCTAGGGCATAGGAGACGTGGCACCTACATCTCCCGGTCAACTGAGCCCTGTGGGGGCTAAACTGGAAGAGGAGGAGAAGGACAGTCACACAAAAGCAATGTATATAGAAATGGGTGGCTTTTCTGCACTATTGACAGGAGAGGAGCAAGAGGATCTAGAGGGCGATGAGGTACACCAGGCAGATGAACCTGACACACCATGGCAGTATGCAGTGGAGATGGAGGCAGGGAGTCCCTCCGAGTCCCTTGCCCAAATGGCCAGATGCATGCCGAGTTTCTTATGTATTGACAGCCATATTATCACCATTTGGCAGAGGGATGACTACTGGCTCTCCACCATGTTAGAGCCTTGCTACCGCTCCAAAATGGGGGCCTTTTTTACACCCGCAGAGAGGGAGGATAAACTCAACTACTATCAAGACATCCTATGTAGTCAGTTGGAAGCTACCTATGTGTGCCATCTTCCATCCTTACACAGGTCTGACCAGGGGGGACCCTCTGCTCTCACATTCCACTGCCATGACTGCTGGAGGGGGTGGGGGGAGAGCAGGAGCAGCATCAGCTCTATCAGCAGAAACTTAAGTCTGGAGTCTCTAATGAACACTTTTTTTTACACCTGCTATCTGAAGAAACTACCAACCAGCAGCAGCAAGACATGGAACAGAACCTGAACCAGTAGGTCGTGTCATACTTGGACTGAACTCTGGCACCCCACATCCTAGATCCCCTGGACTACTGGGCAGCCAAACTTGATTTGTGGCTGCAACTGGCCGAGTATGCCCTGGACAAGCTTTCCTGTCTGGCCAGTAGTGTGGCATCGGAGCGTGTGTTTAGGGCAAAGTTACCCCAAGGAGAACTCGCCTTTCCACCCAAAATGTTGAGAGACTGACCTTTGTAACGATGAATCAAGCATGGATCAGCCAGGATTTCCACATGCCAGTGCCTGATGCATCAGACTAGATCATTCTGGGTGCCACACCCAAATTTTGTGAAAAAAAGACCCGTTTCTACTGGCCACCTGCTTCAGCCACTATTCTGATGCTGCCACCCGCCTTCTGTCACACACCTGCTGTTACTGCTACCTTCTCTTACTGCCACCCACCATCTTGTGTTGTTACTGCCACTACTGTTCCCCCACCCTCCCTACTCTGTGAATGGACCACTATATTGAATCCTCATGCAGTTGCCACCTCACCACTCTGTGACTAGGCCACTGTGTTGACTCCTCCTGTGCTTGCCACCTCTCCACTCTGTGATTAGGCCATTTTGTTGGCTCCTCATGCACTTGCCACCTCACCCCTATGTGACTGGGCCATTGTGTTGACTCCTCATATGATTGCCACCCTCCCCACTCTGTGACTGGGCCACTATGTTGACTACTCATACGGTTGCTACCCTCCCCACACTGTAACTGGGTCACTATGTTGACTCCTTATGTGGTTGCCACCTCACCACTCTGTGACTGGGCCATTGTGTTGACTCCTCATGCAGTTGCCACCCTTCCCACTCTGTGACTGGGCCATTGTGCTGACTCCTCATGTGGTTGCTACCCTCACTACTCTGTGACTGGGCCACTATGTTGACTCCTCATGTGGTTGCCACCCTCACCACTCTGTGATTGACCAATATGTTGATTCTGTTAAAGGGTATATTATTTATTGATATTTTGGGTGATATCAATAATTAATATTCATAAATAGGCGTCAACCGACTATTGTTAGTTCCACCTATTTATCCTTTATTTCTACCTATTACCTGCTTTCCCTGTACTATGTGTACTGTATTACAGCGAACTATGGAAAGACACTGTATACCGTACTATATTTAATAAAAAGATTTATTACAATAATTACATGTCTACAGTCTATTTCTTTCTGACTATATCTATATATATTTATATCAACGTCTTCTAAATATATATTTATAGATATATGTATATATATATATATATATATATATATATAGTCGCACACAACAATACAGTATAAAACCTAACTACTCTACACAGTCCCACATACAAATTCCACCCACAAACTAACTAACTAAACATACACTCCCACAAATACGTAAATTACAGCACCCTCTCGAGCTTACCTACTAACTGTCCCTAGGGGGTAAAGGGTTAAATACAAAATAAAGGGTTAATGCAGGGGTATATTGGAGCAAGGGGTATTGGCAGGGAAAGGTTTAATATAAAAATGCAGGGGTAGATATGGCAGGGGTAATATAAGGATTGTTGGCAGTGGGGATATGGGGGCCTTGATGGGGTTAATCAGGGGGTTCAGGAAGCATAAGGGATTAATATAGTCGCTGGTGGTATAGGGTTCAGGGAAGAGAAGGGGTTGGTGGTATCGGGAGTACTCAGCCAGCCCAGGGATTAATGCTTGTTCCTAGGGATGATCCTCGCTTGTAGGCTCGTTGTCCAGGGGTTAATTCTCGCTTGGATGCTCGTCTCTCTGAGGGGGATGATTCTCCTTTAAGGGGCTGCAGGGCTCAACTCATGTCCATGTGTGAAGTCCTCCTCTGTGGTGATGAGTTCCCTCTGCTTGTGGTGATGAAAGCTCTCTCTAGCCCCCAAATGCTGGACTATTTATCCCTCATAATCAGGGGGAATGTGTTTGTCCATGGGGCAGAGGTGTGGATGGCCCATGCTACTGTATAAAAACAGGTTTAGCATGTCTCCAACTGCTTGTTTGGGGTCTGCACAAAAGGGGACTAGCTACCGATCAGCTGTTATAAACCTTCACAATGTAAGCCATGGCCTGCAGGCTACCAACACCCATGTTCATAGCAACCCTTGGCATGAACAGTTGATAAACGTTGTTAGGGAATTGATTCTAGGGAATATTTAATACATTTCCCTCTACAGACTGCTCATGCGTTTGCCACTTCGACACTCTGTGACTGGGCTGATGGTGTGAAAGGAGTGCGCTCTTATACTCTATAGTAGAATCTTGGGCCTACATGGTTCTTTATACCTGACGCTAACATTGACCTTTAAGGATAAGTTCACACGAGTTATTTGGTCAGTTTTTGAAGTGAAGTGATTCTAAGAGTGATGCATGTCAACTGCCTGCCATACTGACACAAAGTAACTGTTTCACTGCCACAGCGGACTACCTATGCATGTTTCTGCAATGCACAGTGTTGTACACCAATATACAGGCTCTCTGCAGCCAGGAAATAGCTGATTTTTAAAACGCTTCGTCACAAATAAATACGGATCAAATCAAATTTAAAAAAAAAATTCGGAAAAGCGTCCGAATAGAATTTTGGAAAATTTTGCTCAACTTTAATTCTAATAATAATAATGCAATGCATTATGGCCTCAAACTGCTTGCATTTATTCACATCCCAATTCATGAGGGTATCGAAAAGGACATCAGCTTTTTTTTTTTTACAAGGTCCATATTCAAAAGAAGGCCACAGAATTTTAGTTTTTCTACCTGGTCAACTGGATGTCAGATGACTTTTGTGGCATAAAAAAAAATCAAGGTCCGTAGGCATAAATATTCGGCATATAATTCAGTTTGTAAAACCAATAAATTAAGTTTTCTGAAAAAAAATATTTTCCTTACTATATCCTCTGGTATCTAGGTGCATTTCTGAAATTCAGAAATGAAATCAGGAATTTGGGGAGTATACAGTTGTAGCAGCGCTTGCGCTCACAGCCGAATCGCGTGAGCACAGAACGATATCACGATTCTTTATTCATTGAAGAATTCAAGGTGTCATTACATTTAGTCACCAGCAGATGGCGCATGGAACTACAGTTTTATACTGTAGTTCCTTTCATTGTACGGCACGGCCACTGCTACTGGGGATCCTCTACACTTGCGGTGACACTTGCATTTACGATTGGTCAGTCAGATTTGACTGACCAATCGCAGAGTTCAGCAGCGCAGCTCCAATCTCCTTGAGGATATGGGGGCTGCGCTGCTATGTTTTAATAATTCAGGATGGCCGAGCGTTAACAGGGAGGAAGCCAGAACAGAGGGAGGGAGATCCCCCCTTCCATCGGGACACTGCTCTGCTGTGGCAGCGTCCCGATGGTTACCATGGCAACCAGACGCCTTCACAGGCATCCGGCTTGCCATGGGGCTGCGCTGCTATAGTATGTTTTAATAAATCTGGATGGCCCAGCGTTAATACCCCCCCCCAACCCTCCCCCCACAATGTGTGTTGCGGGGACCCCGCTCCTCCCCGCAACCACAATTATTTAGGATGGCCGAGCGGCAGTAGATTCTCAGCTGTAATATACAGCTGACAATCTACTGTAACGGCCGACATCGGTGCTGGCAGCGATGTCGGCCGTTTAACCCCTTCCATGCCGCGGTCCTTAGGGACCATGGCATGGAAGGGGTTAACAGGGAGCTTTCCCCTCCATGCCCCCCCTAATTTTTTTTTACTGTTTTCAGCTGAGGGGGTAGGTCATGTGAAATTTTTGTACAGCAGGTTGTTACAGACGTGGCGATACCTATTATGTTTAGGGTATTTTATTTTCTTAATTTTTAACCAATTACAAATGTGCGTATATGGGGAATAAAATGGGAATTTTTTTTAACTTTTTTAAACTTTTTTATTTTTTTCACACTTTTTTTTCACACTTTTTAGACTCACACCCACTTGGTTCCTGAAGATCCAGTGGGTCTGATGGTTCTATAATACACTGCAGTACACTGTATACTGTACTGCAGTGTATTTTCATCCATAGTAAGACTGATCAGACTCCTGCCTTTAGCAGGAGCCTGATCAGGCTTAGCTATACCATGGCAAGCCGGACGCCTGTGAAAGCAGAGCAGCGTCCCGATGGAGGAGGGAGGGAGCTCCCTTTGTGATCCCATCAAGCATTGGGTTGCTGCCACGGGACAGCAGAGACCAGATGGGAGAGGGAGGGAGCTCCCTCCCTGTTAACCCCTTCCATACAGCGGTCCCTATGGACCGCGGCATGGAAGGGGTTAAACGGCAGACATCAGTGCCAGCACCGATGTCGGCCGTTTGAAGCAGAGTGTCAGCTGTATGCTGACACTCTGCTTCAACCGCTTGGCCATCCTGATTGGGGTAGAGGAGGGAGGGGGGAACCGCCGGCCATCCTGAAAAGAAGGGGGGTTATTGAAATAAATAATGGGGGTAAGGAGGGGGTCGGGCAGCAAGTTATGAAAATTGTTAGGAGGATCTGATCCCCGCAGTCTCAGACTGCGGAGATCAGATCCTTTCAGCCGGCATTAGGATCCTGTGATTGGCTAGTCTGTACAGACTAGCCAATCAGAGCGATTGCTGGCCCGGGACCCCACTCATTGGTCTCGGGCTAGCTAGCTGAGACCCCTGGCTGTATGTAACAGCCGGGGTCTCAGCGCTGTCACCATGTCAGCAGACATGGTGACTAGAGATGAGCGAGCATGCTCGTCCGAGCTTGGTCCTCGTTCGAGTATTAGGGTACTCGTAAGTGCACGCTGCTCGGACGAGTATCTCGCCATGCTCGAGGAAATGGCATCTCCCGCATTTTGAATTTTTGCCGCCTATAAACTCAGCCAATCACAAGCCAGGAGACTCTGCGGTACACCCAGCATCACATGGGGCCCTTACATGTCGATAGCAGGGGTTGGCTGGCCTGATCAGGTGACCCTGGAATATACTAGTGACTGCCCGCGGTGCTCAGATGCTGTCTGGATGTCATTAGGGACAGATCGGCTGCGTTTCAGGGAGAGTGTTAGGGCCTGGATTTAGTTCTCTGCTAGGCAGGAGTGATCTGAAAAGAACCTAACAGCCCTTCTAAGGGCTACAAGACACTTTTTTTTGTCTCCTGGCTGGGCTGGCTGGCACTAGTAGTGCAGCTATCGCCATATATAACACTTTTTTTTTATTGATTTATCTCAGTGATACAAATCCATTTCATACAGCTGTGTGGAACCATTCTGTGTGTCACAGTTCAGCTGTCCATTCACCACAAACCACAATCCGTATTTTCTGTCCAGGTGACCCATACTGTACGTCACGTAATCAAATACGGTCTTTTGCTTTCACTGATACAGCTACATTAGAAACATCTCTGTGCGACATTTGTCTGGGTTGCAGTCAAAATAGCCACAGTAAGCAGGGGCTGAGTTTGCTCTCTGATATTTTCTGCACGTCACGATAAAAAAAAATATATATATATAAAAAAATATATAAATTTAAAAAAAAAAAAAATAGTTTTTTTGTTGTTTTATCTCAGTGATACAAATCCATTTCATACAGCTGTGTGGAACCATTCTGTGTGTCACAGTTCAGCTGTCCAGTCACCATAAACCACAATCCGTATTTTCTGTCCAGGTGACAAATTCTTGACGTCACGTAATTAAAAAAGGTCTTTTGCTCTCACTTATACAGCTACATTACAAAAATCTCTGTGCGACATTTGTCTGGGTTGCACTTAAGCAGACCAAGTCTGCCTAATCTAATAGTTTCAGTGTAATTGCTCCATACTGCACGGTACGTAATAACATACGTAATTTAGCTCTAACTTATCCACCTATATACAAAGCACAATCCATATTTTCTGTTCAGGTGACACATTCTGTACATCACTTAATTAAAAAAGGTCTTGTGCTCTCACTGATACAGCTACATTACAAAAATCTCTGTGCGACATTTGTCTGGGTTGCAGTCAAAATAGCCACAGTAAGCAGGGGCTGAGTTTGCTCTCTGATATTTTCTGCACGTCACGTTAAAAAAAAATATAAATATAAAAAAATAAAAATTAAAAAAAAATAGTTTTTTTGTTGTTTTATCTCAGTGATACAAATCCATTTCATACAGCTGTGTGGAACCATTCTGTGTGTCACAGTTCAGCTGTCCAGTCACCACAAACCACAATCCGTATTTTCTGTCCAGGTGACCCATTGTCACGCGAGGTCGGCGTCGCGCTCCCTCTGCACGACATCGCCGGACCTCTCCGCCCCCCTAGAGACGAGCAATAGGGAATTGAAGTGCTGGTCTTGTCAGCCAGCACTTCATGAGTTAATTCTCTGTTTGGGTTTAGCCATGTGGTGCTGATCACACCACATGGCTACTTTGCATATTGTTTGGACAGCTTGCTCCGCCTCAGGTCATGTGATGCTGGCCACATCACATGATCCTGGGTGGGCTATTTAAAGATGGCAACTGCCTCACTCAGATGC
>ONZH01012476.1:0-18357 GCA_900303285.1 Rhinella marina
GGCATTTCAAATTGGCAGTGACTCACGAATCTTCACGAATCCGCGCTGCCTCGGGATGCCGAGCCGAAGCGGGCAAGATTCGTGCGAATCCCGAATCTTGCCGCTCCGGCTCGCTCATCACTAATAATAAATATTAACACATTAATATTCCTGAACTGAGATTTTTACATTTGCTATGTTTCTCCCGCCAGATGCACAGAAACAGAGCACAAATTCAACAGGTAAACTTGTAAAATGTGAGAAGGAATTTACCTTAATGTGTGCATTGATTTTTTTATGTGTTTTATTTACAAATACCAGTGATTTAAAGAATATAAACAATATGAACTGATTTTATTTATTAACTTTATTCTTTAGCCTTGGCAGCCACCACTAGGTGGCGCATAATGAAGACACTGTGTAAGAATTCATTTAGCTGGAAAAGTAGCTGTATTTGGTAGATCACACCACCTATTGACTCAAGCAGGATGTTATAATTTAAGACCTGAGCGGTCTGGATCGGGGGAAGGGGGAGGGGGGTCAGAAGTGCCTGCTTAGTCCCCTCTCCTCCCTAAAAAACATGCACCCTTAACCAAGCTGAATGAATATTTATGCTGGAGTCATGGAAACAGCTGTTGGTAGAATGGGTTTTAGGTTGACATCTGAATGGGTTTTTGCTTGACATGTGAAGTATGTGGCAGGTTTTAGTTTGGTAAGGGGAGGTTTAGTAACATGTATGCTGATCATGAGTTATTTCTTTATCTACTAGTTCCGGTCCCTGGATGGGGAATCGCACTTTTAGTCATGCTGTCAATTATGGCTGCTTTGGTACTAACTGTCACAATCTTCCTTGTAAGTAAAGCCAATACTTTTCAATCTCTATATATATTAAATAGTGGTGAACATTAGATGGTGTAAGTGTTTATGAAAGAAGCCACTTAGATGTCAAGTTTTCTTGTACTAGGAGAAAAATGTAATTATTTACGTAAAAAATAGATCCTGTGAGTCCTGCTCTCCCCAACCACTCATACAAAAAGCCTGTGAGTCCTGCTTCCACCGTCCATTCCTAGAAAAAAACTTAAGTAAGTAAGCCTGTGAAGCCTTCTTCTTCTGGCCTCTCCTAGAGAAAGCTAGAGATATGTAGGAAAAAGTGAGTCCTGCTTTTTCCTACATATATAGACAGTAAGTTCTGATTTCCTGCCCACTTATACAGGAACACTGTGAGTCTTGCACCACTGACAATTCATAGAGAAAGCCTGTGAGTCTGCTTCTTCTGTATATATATATATATATATATATATATATATATATATATATAAGCCTGTGAGGCCTGCTTTTGTCCATATATATATATATATAGAAAGCTTGTGAGGCCTGCTTCCCTTGACCCACATATAGAGAAAGCCTGTGAGTCTTGCTTTCTCAGACTACTCATAGAAAAAGCAATGAGTCCTGCTTTGCCCATACATATATAGATCAGTAGTCCTGATGCTTCCTGCCCACTTATACAGGAACACTGTGAGTCTTGCCACCACTGACAATTCATAGAGAAAGCCTGTGAGTCCTGCTTCTGTATATATATATATATATATATATATATATATATATATATATATATATTTATAAAGCCTGTGAGGCCTGCTTTTGTCCATATATATATATAGAAAGCTTGTGAGGCCTGCTTCCCTTGCCCACATATAGAGAAAGCCTGTGAGTCTTGCTTTCTCAGACTACTCATAGAAAAAGCAATGAGTCCTGCTTCTGCCCATATGGCCTGTGAGTCCTGCTTCTGTCCATATATCTATAGAAAAGCCTGTGAGGACTGCTTCCCTTGACCATATATAGAGAAAGTCTGTGAGTCTTGCTTTCTCAGACTACTCATAGAAAAAAATGAGTCCTGCTTCTGCCCATATGGCCTGTGAGTCCTGCTTCTGTCCATATATCTATAGAAAGCCTGTGAGGACTGCTTCCCTTGACCATATATAGAGAAAGTCTGTGAGTCTTGCTTTCTCAGACTACTAGAAAAACAGTGAGTCCTGCTTGTGCCCATATGTTAGAGAGCCTGTGAGTCCTGCTTCTGCCCATAAATTTGAGAGCCTGTGAGTCCTGCTTCTGCCCACATATATAGAAAGCCTGTGAATCTTGCTTCCATATCCACTCATAGAGAAAGCTTTGGAGTCCTGCCTTTTCTTACATATATAGAAAGCCAGTGAGTCCTGATTTCCTGCCCACGTATACAGAAACACTGTGAGTCTTGCCTCCACTGATCATTCATAGAGAAAGCCTGTGAGTCCTGCTTCTGCCCATACATATAGAAAGCTTGTGAGTCCTGCTTCCTTTGAACACATATAGAAAAAGCCTGTGAGTCTTGCTTTCTCAGACTACTCATAGAAAAAACAATGAGTCCTGCTTCTGCCCACACGTAGAGAGCCTGTGAGTCCTGCTTCTGCCCATACGTAGAGAGCCTGTGAGTCCTGCTTCTGCCCATACATTGAGAGCTTGTGAGTCCTGCTTCTGCCCACATATATAGAAAGCCTGTGAATCTTGCGTCCATATCCACTCATAGAGAAAGTTTGGGAGTCCTGCTTTTTCCTACATATATGGAAAGCCAGTAATGGGGTTCACATTTACCTAACAGAGATTAAATTTGAGAAGAGACTTAAATATTTGATTATTATCACACTTTTGATGTCTATGAGTCCTTTTAAGTGATTATTGGTGGATTCCAAAGGCTACAGTGGTCCTGGAACAAAACTAAGTTAGCCTTCATGTGAGATATAAAGCCATAACCACTCCTAGACCACCATAGATAATGGACACTATTAAGCCATTCATCAGCCTAGACCACCAGGGATATTGTCACAAATGTACTGTATACAGTGTGAATAAAAAGCTGAGCATTGGGAGTATTTTGCCATCTCCTTTGTTGAAGACCATACAGTACATTTAGAAACAAAAAAAAGTGTTTGCCTTTGACAACTGGATCAATTTTCAGGAGCCTCCTATGGCACATTGATGATGAAGCCCAGACTACAGGATCAGGGGTGAACAACATGTTACCACATGGCTGGCTTTGTGTTAAGCAACTGTCCGTGGTCTACAAATCTGTGGTATTGTACGCTGGTAACGGAGTAAATCTTTTCTTTCAGCCATTGTGGTGCCGGAATACAGAAAACGACTGCCAAGATGGAGTTGCCTTTTATTCTCCTCATACCTTGTGTATGCCAAGAGCGTCCTGCCATGCCAAGCCAAGAGAGCCGTGTAATGTGCAATGTGAGGAGAATTGTGCAGAGACCCAGAACTAGTCCTTCCACATGTAGTGACTGTCTATATACCCTCACATGTCATCATACATGTAATCGTACATGTGTTCTCAGTTTTATCTTCAGTTGTATAACCTCTTCCAATGAGATGCCATTCTATTATCTATTTTGCATATGTAACCCTTATCCTGGATCTGTGTATTTCCCTCCAATGAAAGTTTATCCATCAAGTAAAGTAAATATATCGCCAGCCTGATCTTGTCTTAATGGTAACCCCACCCCCTCCCTGCAAATGAGCGGAATTTTCGGGCTATCTGTTTGCTGGTGATTCCAAGAGAAATTAATCCTCCTTTGGTCTGTCTTAGAGGGGAACTCCATCCACAAGTCAGAAGGTCAGAAGATGTTGGGAGTCTATGATCTGCAAGTCTGTTGTGCCCAGCAATATTGGTACCCTCCAAAAAATAGCAGTACTAGAAGCTTAAAGAGCCCCACTCAACAAGATCAACCCTATTAAACCAAACTACTGCCTGGGTGGCGGTTGATTCTAACTAATTAAAATGATACCTATGTAGTGAAAATCGGTTGCAGCGTTCATGAGGAAAAAAACTTTTATTTTTTAAGCATATCAGAACTTCAGTGCTCTTCAGGGGCAGATCCAAGCTCGGACTGGCCCACAGGGGTACAGGGCAATCCCCTGGTGGGCCCCTGAGCAAGGTGGGCCCCTAGTCTCTCACCCCCTGCACAAGAGGCACATAACACAGTAGACTTACTGCACTACATACATATATTCAATGTACAGCACCTCATCCAGCCTATGTTCATATAAAAACAAGCAGTCTATAATTTGATGGAAAAATGAATCCAGCCAGCAAAGCAATATGGACAATCACAATACATTAGTAAGTTGCTTGTATTAACTCTCTCTACATGATAAATGCCACTTGCTGAAGTGAGAGGACCACTTTAATGAATATGAATGTATTTGTTGATTTATGCAGAATACTGTTGAACATCGTGGTTCTTTACTTGGAGGCAGGGTGGAGTGTTATGTAGTAGTAGTCCTATAGGAGAGTACATGTTACTATACCAACATGCTGATAATTTTTTCATAGTCAGTGCCTGAGAAAAGGGAGAGATGGCGGTCTCAGACATAGCAGGCTAAAGAATAGGGAGAGACTACTGTCCAGGGCGGCCTCTGACATGTACCTGGCACAGGACGGTGTCTTATAAATGAAGATGGAGGTGTTTTCTCTTAGAGCTGTCTGTTCTTCAGAGTCCTTATATCTGGCTGTGGCACTGTACAGAAGCCAGCAGAGGAGAAACAAGTGCTGGGTCTAAAACCTGATTGGTGGTTCAGATTGAGACTAAGGGGAAGGAGTTACATGTGACATAGAAACATAGAAACATAGAAGATTGACGACAGAAAAAGACTACCTGGTCCATCTAGTCTGCCCTTTTATGATTCCTTTATTGTTATCTTAGGATAGATACATCCCAAGCATGTTTAAATTCAGTTACTGTGGATTTATCAATCAACTCCGCATAAAAAGATAAAACTTGTCCTATACTTGTCCGCATAAACAGACAAGTATAGGCATTTTGAATGGGGCGCCCGGCCGTGTGTTCCGCAGCGCTGTGGAACACACGCCGGGCGGCAGCCGTAGTATTGCGGGATTATACGGCCATCTGAATGGGCCCTAAGGGGGAGGAGCTACATGTGACAGAGGAGTTTAGTTTCTTTTTCAGTCAGAGAGAGCATCTGAGGAGACAGGAAGACACTGGTGCTGGATCTAATACCTGATTGGAGGTTCAAATTGAGACTAAGGGGAGTACAGACAAGCGAATCTATTTGCCGCTTCGTAGATTCGATACGAATCTTTCTTATTTCCTACACCGAAGCAAATCCGAATCTTTTCAGATTCGCTTTGGAAGATTCTTCTTAAATCTTTGTACGCTAATGCTACGTATGCATCATATAATTTGTACGCTAATGCTACGCATCTGATAATTTGTATGCTAATGCGTACGTATTCAGTTAAGTAGCGTACTTTTACTGTGTGTTCGTTATTTGTGCGGGCCTAGACAATAATACGCTAAAGCTTCGTACGCACTTTGTATACTCACGCGTACGTATTCTCGGACGCAACTTGGACCGAATCGAATCTTATCCGAGACAAATCTTTTTAAAAATTCGGCGAAGATTCGCTCATCTCTACTGAAGAGTTTAGTTTCATATTCAGTCAGAGAGAGCAGTTGAGGAGACAGGAAGACTCAGGTTCTGATTCTAACACCTGATTGGTGGTTCAGATTGAGACTAAGGGGGAGGAGCTACATGTGACTGAGGAGTTTAGTTTCATTTTCAGTCAGAGAGAGCAGCTTAGGAGATGACTGATAGGAAGGCTCCAGAGCTGTTCATGTTTATTAAAATTAGCAGCTGAAAAAAATAATTAGCTAAAAAGGAAAGCCCAGTGAGTGGGAGCTGAGGAGAAGTCAGACAAGGGAATAAGACACACCCAGCAGTACATTATCTCTAATGCAAGGTTAATGCAACTACAATATATGAAAATTACCTCAATTCTGTGGTTTATAATGAAATCTAACTCTGGATAAAAGTTCCTAACACCACAAAGCTGCCCTGTTTTAAAAATAAACCTATAAATAGGTTTATAGCTATTCTGTTATTCATTTACAAGCAGGTAATATTTGAATGTACAGTGGGCCCCCAAAATAAATTTTACTGGTGGGTTCTAGGCACCCCAGTCCGACACTGGGCAGATCCTAGACCCTCAGTGCAGCTCATATCTCCATTGCTGGCATCTCAGTGCACTGAACCCCTTCATTGCATACAGAATAAAAGTCTTTTTATTTTCGATTTTCACTAGACAGTAATCATTTTAATTAGCAGGAACATCCCTACCAGACGGTAAGGCTGCTTTAATACGGTTGATCCTGCAGACATGTGAGTTTTAAATCTTTTAGCACTACCAAAGAGTCTTGTGGTCTCTATATACCACTGCGACCCATTAATTTTGGAAACCTGTGGTGATTTCACAAACTTGCAGTTAGAGATGAACAAAGTTATAGAAAATTCAATTTGGGTGCTTTGCCTAAATTCACAAAGAAATTCGTTTTGTGACAAACTACTTCATCAGGAAGCTCATCGACCACCCATCATTAAACCCCTCAGATCGCTGATCACCACACCTGAGATTAACATTGAAGAATTTCAGGGGTTAATCCCGTAAAAAAAAATACTCACCTAATCCATTTGATCGCGTAGAGGCCGCCACGGCCATCTTGATTGAAGACACCGCACAAAAGCTTGCACGGTGTCGTGATGATGTCATCACGCCGGCTAGCGTAGTAAAGTCATACGTCACCGCGCGCAAGATTTTGCGTGGGATCTTTAATCAAGCTGACCACGGCAGCCTATTTGCGCTCAAATGGATGAGGTGAGTATGCATTTTTTTTTTGTTTTACAGCCATGCTAGAGAAAATTGATTACCACCAAGCGCAAGGAAATCCAGCTTCACAACAAATCGAATTTTTCCTGAAATTCAGATCAAAGTCCACTTCGGATACTTCATTTCGCTTAACACTAATTACCATATATATTTTTTCAAATATTAGAATGTTTTATACATGTATATATATAGTCTGCTTTAAGTATTAAATGACAATGACGTCACTTCTAATAATTTTTTGTACGTGTGCATTTTATTACTGTACTATGGAGACAAACCATGTAGATGCTACAGGGCCCTTGGTTCCCATCTCTGAGAGGAGGGAGGGGGGAGCCAATAAATCTCAGAAACAGCAGAACTTCTAAATATGTGTAGGAGCTGCACAGACTCTACAACAATATGGTAGAACATTTTTAATGACAACTATTTAGAAAGTTGCTTAATTTTCTATTCGAGAATAAACTAAACAATAAAAGAAATTCAGTGCAAAGATATCCAGAGCCTTTATGTGAACTTACACGTAATAAGGAGCCTGTATGTGGTATTCATTCCTTCCCTTTAATTATCATACCGATCGTCCTGCAGAATATTCCTTGTACCACTAATCCCTTGTGTTGTGTATGACTGTAATCTCAAATATTACTTTACATTGGTGCTGCAATACCACATACATTGGATATTTCTACAATGTGCATGAATTAGGCTATGTTCACAGTCAAGCTACGGCTTCTATTTATCTTATATCTGTTACGAACCTTCGTTATTTCCTACGCCGAAGCGAGTCAGAATCTTATTAGATTCGCTGTGTACGAATCTTCTTAAATGTTCTTAAATCTTTACACAGTAACGCTACGCATCTCATAATTTGTACTCTAATGCGTACGTATTCAATTAAGTAGCGTACCTTTAACAACGGTAGACTGTATGTTTGTTATTTGTGTGGGAATGTTCGCATTTTATGGGTACGCTCATGCGTACATATTCAGTTAAATAGCGTACTTTTAACAACGCTAGACTGTATGTTCGTTATTTGTGCGCCAATGTTTGCAGTGTATGGGTACGCTCATGCGTATGTATTCAGTTAAGTAGCGTACTTTTAACAATGCCTAGACTGTATGTTCGTTATTTGTGCGGGAATGTTCTCAGAACATGACCAGAATAACAAATATTTTTTAACGCAACTTGGACCAAATAAATTCTTATCCGAAGCAAATATTTTTAAAAATTTTGGCGAATATTCACCGAAACGAATCTTTGAAGAGTTGCTGATCTCTAATCTGGATCCGTTATACCGTAAGATGTACCTCACTGACTTACAATGGATTCAGTCGGGGTCTGCTGAGGTGATGTTGTTTTGACAGAAATTAGTCCTTGAATGTTAATGGGCCTTCACATCAAATGTGGGCATGGCCTCATCCAAGTATCTGAAATGAAAGGGGTTTCTGAAACCGGAAAACATTTAGGAAATGAGAAGAAATCCTTAAAATCATCAATACTTACCTGATAAATCCCCTGCGGCTCCAGCTCTTCTACTCCACTGCTCCCCACCGATCTGCGCTGACTTTGCTGCTGCAGTGAGTTGCCCATCTACCCGCATGACCAATGTAGTTGTTACAAAGTGGATCCATTGTGGCACAGATTAGACTTGGGGCTACTCCTGAGGGTGTTATCTAAGTGCCCCTCCTAGTCTTCATCCTTTTAACCCTTATTAAAGGATCTGGACTCTGCTGCAGGGGAACCATCAGGCTACTACCTCTCGGGCTATTCTCTGTTCTGTAGACTGCTGACCCATGGGGGTCAAGAGACCCAGGTGTGAAACACCAAGGGATCAGGCAAAACAGTAGTTAAGGACAGGCCAAGTTCAACACTGTACAATCCACGATCAGTCCAAGGGTCAGTCAGCTCAGGATCAATAAGTAGCGCAGGCAGAGTTAAGGTCAGGCAGGGAATAGTCAAATCTGGAGATCATGAAGAAGTCGGTAAACAGACAGACAAACAAGCAATTGAGAGTTCTAGAATCTATAGAGGGACATAACTATGGGGGGAAGGGTTGCTTTTGGGCCCAAACTCAGAATGGGCCCATCCAGGAGGAGGACTAAAAAATTTTATTGTTAGGGCCCCCTCAACAGTATAAAAAATGACATTATATACAGAGATACTGTAGGAAACTGATGGATATTCTGCCAGGCCTCTTCTTAGAAAGCGATCTTGACTAGCCAAAGGAGTTGGGTTTGCACGGGAGAAGAAGGGAGAGACACAAGTGCGGAAAACCAAGGGATAAGGCAAAACAGTAGTTAAGGACAAGCCAAGGTCAAGACAGTACAATCTAATATCGGTCCAAAGGGTCAGTTGCTAAGGATCAATAAATATAAAATGACATTACATACAGAGACACTGTGGGAAACGGATGGAGATGTCTTAGAAAGCGATCTTGACTAGCCACAGGAGTAGGGGTTACACAAGGAGGGAGTTGCGAAGGAGCTGCTGGGGAGGTGGGCCCCCATATAAAAAATTGCTGTGGGGCCAACTCATTTCTAGTTACGGAACTGAACCTATAGATTGCTAGAACCTATTGCTCAGGCACTGTCTCACAGAGAAAGGGCCTTAACTATCCTCAGGTGAGGATCAGAGGTGGAGCAGCAGGGGATTTATAAAGTGAGTATAGGCTCTAGTTATTTTATGGCATTTCCTCCCTTATCCATTTTTTCATTTCTCATTTAGTTTGGGTGAAAATAAAAATACACATGGTATTAGATTACAGGTCAGGTCATATTGTTTATCTGTGGTGTTGGTGATCTGGGTGTGGCCATGACAACCTTTTGTTCATTCTAGGTGGTTTTCCATGTTATCATTACATCGTTCTGACACCAGTGAATCCACGTGGCCCTGTAAGCTCATTCCCTGCAGGAACCTGACATATTTATCACCTATAATGACTGGATAATAGGGGCCTGTGCCCTGACATCATACCTCCAGAGATATGAGGAATTTGCTTAGTAATTGCAGGTTCTTCAGACTATTAATTAGTTGATTGTGTTTTTAAGGTCACGTTCAACTCACACATAATCATTTTGTCAATAATGCTATATCTCACCCTGTTATATATAAGGCGCGTCTTGAACAAATATTGGTCAAAACATCTGAAGCTCCTTCTCAGAAGACGAACTCACTCAGCACCATGGCATCAGGACTTTACCAAGCTCCACAATGGCTTCTGGCTGTCTTGGTGATGCTGAGTCTCCCAATGTCAGGTAAGAAGGAGGATGGGGATAGGGTAGAATAGAAGATAGAAAGAGACCCTCCTTAGGATCTCCTTTAAACCCAGGACCACACATTTTAAGATGATGGCTTAAAGAATCATAATATACTGAAAAGTTCCTCAGGTTTCTAATATGCTTGATATTTAAACTCTACACTGTGTTCAAGATCTCTGCTTGCAGTCAGTGAAAGAGAACATTATAGTTTTGACACAGAGGCTTAAACTGAGCAAATATAATAGCCTGGGGTGTGTTACAAATTCTGTCTAGACCAGGAATGCACAACCTGCAGCCCCCAACTATCTGGTAACAGACATGTATGTCTATGTCTTGTGGCTGCTCCCATGTAACTTTCATGTATTCCCCCATTAGATGGGAGTCCTGGAAGTGTAACTAGACATTTATAATATATACTGTATATTCAATATGCCATAAATTCCAGTTTGCAATACCCCTTTAAGTTTTATTTTCGGCCCTTGGAATTGGTTCAGTCTGACAATGTGGCCCCCAACCAGAAAAGGTTGTGCGCCCCTGGACTAGACCATCAGCTTAGGATCTGGACTGATACATTCTATCAGCAGCATTGATACATTGTAGCAAGTTCATCAGGCGGAAAAAGATGACATTTTCCTAGAATCTTACTGGCCCGTCCCATGTAACCTTTGAAAGGGTTAAATTTATGGCTTATGCTATAGGAGTACATACTGTATCAATGTAAGAAAGAAAGAAGCTGCAGCACTCGCATGATCGGTGTGGCCTCCTTATACAGCAGATAGGTGGGGTGCCGAAAATCAGACCCTAAACAATCTAACACTGATGGCCTATCCTAAGGACACCACACCAGAACTCTACAGACCGCATTAGAAATCAGCAGGGTCCGCCAGGAGCCGGTGTTGTCTGTTGAATAGAGTGCTGTGGCTTCTATTCCCAATGAAAGCTGCAATGCAAGTGTGAACATAGTCTAATGCTTCATGTTTCCGGGAGGGGGTTGGGGGATGGAGTATGTGTGGGGAGACGAATTGTTTTCCATCATCTTGTTTTTAACTTGTTTTCTTGATCATTTTCACAGTGATTCTGCAGGACCCAAGTAAGTAAATGTTCATTTTCCTTTACAAGGTGTTTTTTTTTTTTTTTAATAAAACTATGGGTGCAATTAAAGTGCTTAGGGCCCCCATATTAAAGTGAGGAAAGGGACCCTTATTGTTTTGACTGTAAATGGAGTGGTAGGTACACAGTCCACTTTGAAACGACTTGATCATCCACCAAAGGACTAATAGTTGTGTCACAAATCAGATCATCTACGCAGAAGACAATGAGGTTCATTATTAGTTTTCAACGTGTCTTGCTCTTTGTCTCCCTTCATTTTATAAATGTAAACTAAATTTGTGTTTTTTTTTCCATTATCTTTTGTCTTTTTCCAGCTGGAACTACAGGTACGTAGTAAATTCGTAAATGTATGGCATAAATTAGGTCATGGTCAAGTAAAATATAATAGACTTTGTCTAGACTGTAATATTGATCATCTATCCTTAGGATGGGTCATCAATATCGGATTGATGGGGATCCAACTACCAGCACCTCCACAATGAGAGAGGTCCAGTATTAGTTTTGCACCCAGTTTTTGGGGCGTTTTTTTTTTTTTTTTTTCCAAAAAAATGTGAAACTTCTCAGCAGTTTTAACAGTACTGAGAAAAGTGGATTGTAATTTACCAGAAGTCGGTGTGGTCTCCAACTTTCCACAATATTTCTTAACTTTAAAGCCCCTTCCCACTCAGTAATAACCGCAAATGGCATAGACAGGCCTTTTTATACACTTCTCTTGTACTTGTTACTTCTCATTGTCCTGTTTTTTTTTCCTCACTTTTTTTTTCCTCACTTTTGTATATGTAAACTAAATTTGTGTTTTTTTTTCCCATTTTTCTTTTGTATTTTTCCAGCTACAACTGCAGGTAAGTAGTAAATGTTTGGCATCCATTAGATCATGGTCATATAAATATAATAGACTTTGTCTAGACTGTAATATTGAAGACCTGTCCTTAGAATAGGTTACCAATATCAGACTGATGTGGATCCAACTACCAACGCCCCCACCAATCAGCTACTGTATTTGATCAGACTGATCTGCTCTGGAACAGCACAGCTCCATGTAGTGGCTAGTGGTTGTGAATGGTACTGCAGTGTCTTACAGCATTTAGAAATGAATGACCTATCATCCGTATAGGTCATTAATATCAGATAATTGGGGGTTCAATACCCAGCACCTCCACTTATCAGCTAGTAGCGGCAGTGGACGCTCATCAGTGGATTGAACCAGAAGCAGAAGGCCATGCTTACATTCAAGTGAATGGTAGCTAAGCTGCAGAAACCCAGCATGGTCACTGGAGAATGGACAAAGTCTTCTGGCTTCCAGTTTTTTAGGTCTTCTTAAAGCATACCTAACTTATCAAAAAAGATTCACTGCACTTCATTATAGAATCTAAATTGTGAAGGAACAGGTCTTTTTTTGAGGTTCCCTGATATCTTTTTCCACCATATTAGTCACTGTTTCTGCTGCACAGCTAGGTGCATTTCACTCAGAAGTCGGCGGCATATGCCTTCTGTGAAATATGTCAGCACTTTACTGCTGTGATGTCCTTTCCCTTACTTCCCACCATGTTTGTTTTCACAGAACAGATAAGGAGGAGGAGATCACACTTACAGACACACAGGAGTCTCTTGGGATTTTCAGAAGTTGTGTAGAAGCAGTTGTTTTATCAGGCTTATGAACTTAAGCTATCCCTGACACACCCATCCTGTGAACTGTCTTCTGTGTCTCTGTTCGCACAGACAACCTTGCCTGCCAACAGAAAGTGGGCTGCAGATTAGTTGGAAGTGATATATATATATAACTATAATTAAGAGCAGAAGATTGCAGACACATCCCAGACATACCTGTGTGCACGTTGTGCCTTTATTCCATGTCCAGGAAAAGCACTTTGAGGGCCAATTCACACTTCCGCATAATGGGTCCGCATGGTTCCGCAAATTTGCAGAACCTGTGCGGACCAATTCATTTTCATTTTCAATAAATAGAACATGTCCTATTCTTGTCTGCAGCCATGGACAAAAACAGGCATTTCTATTATAGAGCCAGCCATGTGCGTTCCACAAAACGTGGAAAGCACATGGCCGGTGTCCGTGTTTTGCGGTTCCACAATTTGCGGACCGCAAAACACTTGCGGAAGTGTGAATGGACCCTGATTCTGCTGTAAAACAGCATCCAAGTATCCAGCTCTACTGCTGCAAGTGCCCAAAGCAAACCAGACTGTAGAGGGGGGGGGCTGCTTTAGCTGCTCATATCTTGGGATTGGAAACAGATAGGGAACTGTTTTTCAGCAGAATAAAGGTGCTTAGCAGAATAAAGGTGCTTATCTTGGATATGGAATAAAGGCACAAAGTGCACACATGTATGTCTGGGATGTGTCTGCAATCTTCTGTGGGGCAGTGCTGTTAGTTATATTGGTGAAAATGAGGTGACAGACTCCCTTTAAAATGCTCCTACAGTTTTGTCACTTTTGCAGCTCCAAATAAACCTATGTGTCTCTATGGTAACAGACTACAAACAAACCCTGTGTAGTCAGATCGTGCAGTCATACTTCCTTCCATCGGCCCCCTGCTTTATTACTAATTTGAATTTAACATGCCCTCAGTTTTATAGCAATAAAATTCAACAATTAGCCATAATTGATGATAATTCTATAGTTTTTTTGCAAATAACTGATGCATACCAGTGAAGTGATGGGATTTTTACATTAAAAGTCATAACTTTAGGCTTACTGATAATTTTTCTTTTTCCTCCTCCCCCAGCAACAATAACACCAGCAGAAATTGCCATCTTGGTTTTGGTCGCCTTAATCTTTTTTTTTATGATCATCTTCATGATTGCGGTAAGACTCTAAGAATGTTCAAAATGGGCTCCGGATATGAAAGGATTATTCCCATCTTAGACGATGGGGGCATATCGCTGGGATATTCCCCTATTGTCTTATAGGTGCGGGTCCCACCGCTGGGACCCACCCCTACAGTAAGAAATCCCACTTATTAAACCTGACAGGGCACACCTGTGAAGTGTAAACCATTTCAGGTGAATACCTCTTGAAGCTCATCAAGAGAATGCCAAGAGTGTGCAAAGCAGTAATCAAAGCAAAAGGTGGCTACTTTGAAGAACATAGAATATAAGACATATTTTCAGTTGTTTCACACTTTTTTGTTAAGTATATAATTCCACATGTGTTAATTCATAGTTTTGATGCCCTTCAGTGTGAATCTACAATTTTCATAGTCATAAAAATACAGAAAACTCTTTGAATGAGAAGGTGTGTCCAAACTTTTGGTCTGTACTGTATATCGAGAACGCAGCCCCAAAAGTGAAGGAGGGCGCACTGAGCAGCCGCCCTCCATTCATTTCTATAGGGTCGTCGAACATAGCCGAGCGCTGGCTCAGTGATTTTCGTCGGCTACATAGAAATGAATGGGAGCAGTGGCTGCGCATGCGTGGTGAGCTCCCATTCATTTCTATGGAAGCAGCAGGGAGCTGTGCCTGGTGGTGGCCAGACCCCGGGAAACCCGGGGTCCTCCAGGCTCAGCGCTTCCTGCTCCGTTCTTGAAATAGGTCCTAGTGATATGCCCCATTGTCTAAGATGGGAATACCGCTTTAAAGTCTTCTACCCAAGGGGAAATACTGGGCTTGCCAGTACATACTGACATGCCCCCCATTTCTCAATGAGTCCTTCCTGTGCCAGTTTGACATAAGCATGTTTAGTCCAGGAAACACGATTAGCCTTATTTCTCAGACCGATCATTGCTTGTCTAAGCCGATTTAATTGCATTACAGTCATTTAATATGTTGTGAGTCAACTTTTCCGTACTCACAGGATCATGAGAGTACATTATGGTAGAGCAGTGGTCAGGCAGGAGCTTGCAGCATCATAAAACACTATGATGCAGTTAATTAAGCTCAGGAAAGTAGTGGTCAGTCCAGGAAATATGGCCGTCACGTGTGGTGTAATTCCAGGAATAGATATCTTTATGTGGAACTGGTCTTACTAGTGGAGAAAACTTGTGCGATGAATGAGTATGAACATGAACTGTGCAATCATAAGGCCTTTGTCGGCATTCAGCCTCTTAGGCATTTTGCAGTACCACTGGGTTCAAATGTTTTGATTTGTAAAAGAATGTTCCTGAAAGCTGATAAGAAAATTGGTGGAAGGGAGCGAGGGTTAGAGGGTACAGGGGTGCATAACTGTATGTATAGTATAGAATGGAGTTTAGGTAAAAAAAATTCAAATTTCAAAAATTTCAAATCTAATGGGTAGTAATAATTGTTCTTTCTTCTTTTTTGGCAGTTCTTTTGTTCATGGCGTAAGACTCGTCACCAACATAATTAGTCTTCCTATGAGTGTAAGGTTTGACTTGATTTCTATTTCATGTAACTTATATCTTGCAACCCTTCAGCCAGCAACACCCCCCCACCACCATAACATCAGACACACTGCGCCATAAAATCAGACTCCTTACCTCATGACATGAGATACACTGTCCCATAGCATCAGACACTACCCCATGACAGCAGACACAGTACCCCATGATGTCAGACACACTGCCCCTATGGCATCAGGCACACTACTCCATGACATCACACATATTATCACCATGACATCATACACATTGTCCCATGACATCAGACGCAATGCCCCAAGACACCAGATACACTGCCTCTATAGCATCAGACACACTACCCCATGACATCAGATGCAATGTCCCAAGACACCAGACACACTGCCCCATGATATCAGATACACTGCCTCTATAGCATCAGACACACTACCCCATGACATCAGATGCAATGTCCCAAGACACCAGACCACACTGCCCCATGATATCAGATACACTGCCTCTATAGCATCAGACACAACTACCCCATGACATCAGATGCAATGTCCCAAGACACCAGACACACTGCCCCATGATATCAGATACACTGCCTCTATAGCATCAGACACACTACCCCATGACATCAGACGCAATGTCCCAAGACACCAGACACACTGCCCCATGATATCAGATACACTGCCTCTATAGCATCAGACACACTACCCCATGACATCAGACGCAATGTCCCAAGACACCAGACACACTGCCCCATGATATCAGACACACTGCCTCTATACACATACTATATATATTATTGGATTATTATCCTTACTCTTGTCCTTGTTCTCCAGACCCTGCTTCCTGAGACTTTATGAAGGTATCACCAGGACCTGACCCTAGAAGACTAGCCATGGATGATGCAACCTGAAACTATTGCAGAATAACAGTTTACCCTTTTCGATTCCTCAGATAATTTATTAAAATTGTAAATATGAGGAAAATAAAAAAGGTTAAAACAAAAAGGTTTTTTGTACCGTTTCAATTTTTATAATGTCCTCAATGTCTTTGTAAAGGATCTGTTACCTGTCCTGACATGTTTGTTTTATTTTTCTCAGTTATGCTTTCTAGAAATTTATAAATAAATTGACAACTGGGTAATAGACATATTCTAGACATATATCAGCACTATCAACCCCGTCACTATCCTTATCCATAAATAACAAACTATGTAATAGTATTAAAATATAATAAGTTCTTACCACTAAACCACCTTAGATGTCCAAGAGTATTAAATATTAACCTATAAGTATCCTTTATCACCACAGATAATGGATATTATTAGAGATGAGCGAGTAGTGTTCGATCGAGCCGGTATTCGATCGAATACTACGCTATTCGGCATACTCGATTTCAATCGAGTATAACGGCGATGGCGCACTTAGAATTTGTTAACCCTCCCACCTTCCCTGGCGCTCTTTTTCCACCAATCACCATGCAGAGGGGGGTATGACAGGCCCGCGGAGCATGCTGGCAGCGCGAAAGCGGCGTCTACATGGATTGGCTGGAAAAACCATGTGACCTCGAATATTAAAAACTCAGCTCTTCCTGCTCGTACGCATATGCTGCGTGAACTTAGTCAGGGACAGAGGCTGGAGAAGGGAGAGACAGGTTTTAGCTGTTGGACAGACAGGAGCTTGATTAAAAGCCCTTATCAGGGCTACTATAGTGCAGTGATAGCTTTACTACAATATACACTTTACAGAGAACGGCTGCTGTATTCAGGGATAGCTGCTGGAGTAGGGACAGAGAGAGGCATTAGTGTATTAGGTGCTCTGCTACATACCAAACTATATTTGGCACTACTGTTCTGCGTTCTTTTTGGCTGCAAAACCCTGTTATATACCTAGTGTGTATATGCACCATCTGATCTTCTGTCAGTATACGGCTGTGTACTTTTTTTTTTTTTTTAAATACAGTTTATTTGGCTCTAGTGTTCTGGGTTCTGTGTGCCTGCAATACCCTTTTTGTATACCAGGTGTAAATACCGACCGTCTGAACAGTTAGTACACGGCTGTGTACCTTGAAATATAAAATATATAGGCCTTTCATTGGCAACTGTACTGTGCGTTCTCTTGCAAAATAATTGTATATACCTGGTGTTAATACACACCGTCTGAACAGTTAGTACACGGCTGTGTACCTTGAAATATAAAATATATAGGCCTTTTCATTGGCAACTGTACTGTGCGTTCTCTTGCAAAATAATTGCATATACCTGGTGTTAATACACCACCGTCTGAAACAGTTAGTACACGGCTGATGTACCTTGAAATATAAAATATATAGGCTTTTCATTGGCAACTGTACTGTGCGTTCTCTTGCAAAATAATTGCATATACCTGGTGTTAATACACACCGTCTGAAACAGTTAGTACACGGCTGTGTACTTTGAAATATAAAATATATAGGCTTTTCATTGGCAAACTGTACTGTGCGTTCTCTTGCAAAATAATTGTATATACCTGGTGTTAATACACACCGTCTGAACAGTTAGTACACGGCTGTGTACCTTGAAATATAAAATATATAGGCCTTTTCATTGGCAACTGTACTGTGCGTTCTCTTGCAAAATAATTTCACATACCTGGTGTTAATACACACCGTCTGAACAGTTAGTACACGGCTGTGTACCTTGAAATATAAAATATATAGGCCTTTTCATTGGCAACTGTACTGTGCGTTCTCTTGCAAAATAATTTTATATTACCTGGTGTTAATACACACCGTCTGATCTGTTAGTACACGGCTGTGAAGGCAAAATATTGTAACCAAAAAAAAAATAAAATGCGGAGGGGGGCTAGCGGAATAGGACGTGGATGAGGACGGGGGCGCGGAAATGCGGTTGGGGGCCTTGTTGAAGCCAGTGGGGATACAATGCGTGCTGGTGAGGATCCGGTTCATCCAGAATCCCTGCCTTTATGG
>ONZH01012477.1:0-27211 GCA_900303285.1 Rhinella marina
TCTCAGTGTGCTGACAGTGGGGATTTACCAGTGTTGTCTGAGGAGGTGGTGGACAAAGGCGAGACACAGGTGTCGGGGGGTGAGGAAGTTGTATGGGAAGCAAGTTACAGTGGGGACTCCTTGGGGGGACTTTCTCAGGATGGGACAGATTCAACTTGGGTGGATCAGGCACAGGAGCAGATCAATTTTTTTTTTTTGTGTTTATTTAACTTTTATTTAGCACAAATAACCACAGAGATATTTATTCGTTCTCTTCGCTGCGCAGTCTGGCGTTGGGGTTCGTCACTTTGATGGCGTGCTGTGCCGCTCTCTCCACAATGGTCTTTCGGTTCTTTGAGGAGACGTTGTGGGCGATTTCTGCACAGAAGGACTTGTTGCTCATCAACAGAACCTCGAGCTCCTTGACATTGTGGACCAGGAATTTGCGAAACCCTGTGGGCAGCATGTGTTTGGTCTTCTACTTGCTACCGTATCCAATGTTGGGCAATATAGATACGCAGGTAATATTATTTTTCACACCTATCCCAAAAAAAAAATTTACGCAGTTTGCGCAAATAAAACTGGAAACTGGAACTGGAGAGAGGGCCTGTAAGTGGACCTCCGGAAAAATTGTTTGGACAGAGGGCCTGTAGGTGGACCTACGGAAAAATTGTTTGGAGAGAGGGCCTGTAGGGGGCCCTCCTGAAAAATTGTGGTAAAAGAGTGCCAGTTGGACCTCTAAAAAATGGCGTTTTTTTAGTCAGCGTTAGGCAAAGACGACATGGAGGAGTAGAGAAGAGGAATCTGATGCATAAGTAATGTTAATCTTTAGCTGCTTTCCCCCGGAGGAGATTTGAATTCTGTTGAAATCCAGGCTTTGTTCATTTTAATAAGCGTCAGCCTGTCAGCGCTGTCAGTTGACAGGCGTGTACGCTTATCGGTGATGACGCCACCAGCTGCACTGAATACCCGCTCTGACTGCACGTTAGCGGCAGGGCAGGCCAGCACCTCCAAGGCGTACAGCGCCAGTTCAGGCCACGTGTCTAGCTTTGAAACCCAGTAGTTGTATGGAGCAAAGTGATCGCTAAGGACGTTGGTATGGTCAGCTAGGTACTCCCTCACCATGTTTCTGTACAGCTCTCCCCTACTCTGCCTAGATTGGGGACAGGTGACAGTGTCTTGCTGGGGTGACATAAAACTGAAAAAGGCCTTGGAGAGCATTCCCCTGCCAGTGCTGGACAAGCTGCCTGCTCGGCTCCTCTCCCCCGCTACTTGGCCCACAGAACCATGCCCTCTGCCGCTAGCGGCGTCAGATGGGAAGGATTGTTTCAGCTTGTGCACCAGGGCCTGTTGATATCTATTCACTCTCATACTCCTTTCCTCTGCAGGGATGAGAGTGGAAAGGTTCTGCTTGTACCGTGGGTCCAGGAGAGTGAACACCCAGTAATCAGTGTTTGAAAAAATTCTTCTAACGCGAAGGTCATGGGATAGGCAGCTTAACATGAAGTCTGCCATGTGCGCCAGAGTCCCAACACGCAAGAATTCCCTCTCCTCACTGGCCTGACTCTACATTTCCTCCTCCTCCTCCTCCTCCAAGTCCTCCTCTTCAGCCCATACATGCTCAAGAGTTAAGGACTGAGCACTGGTACCCTCTACTGTCTCGCCAACATTCTCCTCCTCTTCCTCCTCATCCTCATCCCCCTCCTCCGATACGCGCTGAGAAACAGACCGGATGGTGCTCTGGCTATCAAGCGACGTATCTTCCTCCACCGTCTCTTGTGACAAGCGCAAAGCATCCGACTTGATGCTGAGCAGTATGTTTTTCAACAGGCAAAGCAGCGGGATGGTGAGGCTGATAATGGCAGCATCGCCGCTGACCATCTGTGTTGACTCCTCAAAGTTGCTCAACACCTGGCAGATATCAGACATCCACGTCCACTCCTCATTGAAGACTTGAGGAATCTGACTGACCTGACTACCAGTTCTGGTGGAAGTTGACATCTGGCAGTCTACAATGGCTCTGCGCTGCTGGTAAACTCTGGATAACATGTTTAATGTCGAATTCCATCTGTGGGCACGTCGCACAACAGTCAGTGAGCAGGCAGTTGTAGGCGGCGCTGCGCTGCCCTGAGAGTGGCAGCATCTGTGGTCGACTTGCGGAAATGCGCACAGATGCGGCGCACCTTGGTGAGCAAATCAGACAGATTGGGGTATGTCTTGAGGAACCGCTGAACTATGAGATTGAACACGTGGGCCAGGCATGGCACATGTGTCAGTCTGCCGAGTTGCAGAGCCGCCACCAGGTTACGCCCGTTGTCACACACAACCATGCCTGGCTTGAGGTTCAGTGGTGCCAGCCACACATCAGTCTGCGCCGTGATGCCCTGTAACAGCTCTTGGGCGGTGTGCCTTTTGTCACCTAAGCTCAGCAGTTTGAGCACCGCCTGCTGGGGCTTACCCACGGCACTGCTGCTGCGCCTAGAGCTACCGACTGAAGGCGCCGTACCCACGGATGGTAATTCGGTGGAGGAGGAGGAGGGGTCGGAGGAGGAGGCATAGTACGTCTGAGAGACCGTGACCGAGGTAGGCCCTGCAATCCTCGGTGTGGGCAGTACATGAGCGGCCCCAGGGTCATTCTCGGTCCCAGCCTCCACCAAGTTAACCCAATGTGCCATCAGTGAGATATAGTGTCCCTGCCCGGCAGCACTTGTCCACGTGTCCGTGGTTAGGTGGACCTTCTCATAAACAGCGTTGGTCAGGGCACGGATGATGTTCTCTGACACGTGCTGGTGTAGGGCTGGGACGGCACATCGGGAAAAATAGTGGTGGCTGGGGACCGATTACCGAGGGGCAGCCACCGGCATGAGATTGCGAAAGGCCTCGGTCTCTACCAGCCTATAGGGCAGCATCTCCAGGCTAAGCAATTTGGAGATGTGGACGTTGAGGGCTTGGGCATGTGGGTGGGTGGAACTGTATTTCCTCTTGTGCTCCAGCGTCTGCTGTAAAGACAGCTGAATGCTGCGCTGGGACACATTGGTGGACACTGTGGAGGATCGTGGTGGCGAAGGTGTGGTTTTCCGGTGGGAGGCGCTCATGCCGGGGTCCTGGGCAGGGGGTTGACTAGCAGACGCAGTGAGTGACGTAGGGGGTTGACTAGCAGAGGCAGCGAGTGACACAGTGGAAGGAGCAGTGGTGTGACCCGCAGGAGGTGGTGAATGGCCTTGGTTCCATTGAGTGGGGTGTTTAGCACTCATATGCCTGCGCATGCTGGTGGTGGTTAGGCTAGTAGTGGTGGCACCCCTGCTGATCCTGGTGTGGCACAGGTTGCACACCACAGTCCGTCGGTCATCCTCACTTTCTTTAAAGAACCTCCAGACTTGCGAACATCTAGGCCTCGCCACGGCAGCTTCACTACGTGAAACAGTTGCTGCTGATGCACCAGCTCTGGCCCTGCTTCTCCCTCTGGCCACACCACTGCCTCTTACAACCTGTTCTGGTGCAGCACTCGCCTCCACCTCAGAAGCACTATCTTCACTCGGCATATCAACCCAGCTTGGGTCAGTCACCTCGTCATCCTCCGATTCCTCAGTCTTCTCCCCCCTCGGACTTCCTGCCCTGACAACAACTTCACCACTGTCTGACAACCGTGTCTCCTCATCATCCGACACCTCTTTACAAACTTCTTCCACTAACTCAACATTGACATCATCATCACCCACAGACTGCGACAGTTGGAAAACTTGGGCATCGGGAACGAGGTCAGCAGCAACCTGAGAAGTGGTTTGTGACTCTGGGAAGGGTCCAGAAAACAGTTCCTCAGAGTATGCCGGATCGCATTCCAAATTTTCCTGGGAGGGGGCAGACTGGGGGGAAGGAGGTTGAGGTGGAGGAGACAGAGGAGTGCTCCCTTGGGTAACGTGGGTGGACTGCGTGGAAGACTGACTGGTGGACAAATTACTTGAAGCATTGTCCGCAATCCACGACATCAGCTGTTCGCACTGTTGTGGTTTCAACAGTCCTCTACCACGTGTCCCTGTAAGTTCAGACATGAATCTAGGGAGTGTAGCTCTGTGGCGTTCCCTCATCAGCAGGTACTGTCTCACCCTGCCCAGGACCACGGCCTCTGCCCCCTGCAGTAATTGAATGCCCACGCCCTCGTCCTCGACCCTTAGCCCTGGGGTTCAACATTTTCTGTATATAACTGTATTATATAAAAAATAAAAAATAAATGGGCCTGGTGTACTGAAACCCACAAACTTTTTCAGTCTGGTTTAATTAAGTGACGTAAAGAAAGTGTCACCTGGACAGAAAATACGGATTGGAGTGAGTGGACAGCTGAACTGTGACACACAGAATGGCTCCACACTGCTGTGTGAAATGGATTTGTATCACTGAGCTAAAACAACAAAAAAACAATTTTTTTAATATATTTTTTTTATATATATATTTTTTTTGTAGTTTTTTTTTTTTGGAACGTGACGTGCAGAAACGATCGTAGACCTAACTCACACCCTGTTAATGGTGGCTATTTTGACTGCGACCCAGACAAATGTCACACAGAGATTTTTGTGATCAAGCTATATACGTGACAGCAAAAGACCTGGTTGGATTACGTGACGTTCAGAAAGTGTCACCTGGACAGAAAATACGAATTGGAGTGAGTAGACAGCTGAACTGTGACACACAGAATGGTTCCACACTGCTGTGTGAAATGGATTTGTATCACTGAGCTAAAACAACAAAAAAACTATTTTTTATATATTTTTTTTATATATTTTTTTTGGTAGTTTTGTTTTTTTTGGAACGTGACGTGCAGAAACTATCGTAGAGCTAACTGACACCCTACTGACAGTGGCTATTTAGACTGCGACCCAGACAAATGTCGCACAGAGATTTTTGGGATCAAGCTATATACGTGACAGGCAGCAAAAGACTTGGTTGTGTTAAGTGACGTACAGAAAGTGTCACCTGGACAGAAAATACGGATTGGTGTGAGTGGACAGCTGAACTGTGACACACAGAATGGTTCCTCGCAGCTGTGTGAAATGGATTTGTATCACTGAGCTAAAACAACTAAAAAAATATTTAAAAATTTTTTTTTTTTTTTTAGTTTTCTTTTTTTTGGAACATGATGTGCAGAAACTATCGTAGAGCTAACTGACACCATACTGACGGTGGCTATTTAGACTGCGACCCAGACAAATGTCGCACAGAGATTTTTGGGATCAAGCTATATATACGTGACAGGCAGCAAAAGACTTGGTTGTATTAAATGACGTGAGACAGCTGAACTGTGACACACAGAATGGTTCCACACTGCTGTGTGGAATGGATTTGTATCACTGAGATATAACATTAAAAAAAAGGGGGTTATATATGGCGATAGCTGCACTACTAGTGCCAGCCAGCCAGCCAAGCCAGGAGACAAAAAAAAATGTCTTGTAGCCCTTAGAAGGGCTGTTGGGTTCCTGCCTAACAGAGAACTAAATGCAGGCCCTAACACTCTCCCTGAAAGGCAGCAGCTCTATCCCTAACGACATCCAGACGGCATCTGAGCCGAGCACCGCGGCCAGTCACTAGTATATTCCAGGGTCACCCGATCAGGCCAGCCAACCCCTGCTATCAACATGTAAGGGCCCCACGTGATGCTGGGTGTACCGCAGAGTCTCCTGGCTTGTGATTGGCTGAGTTTATAGGCGCCAAAAAAGCACAATGCGGAAGTTGCCATTTCCTCGAGCATGGCGAGATACTCGTCCGAGCAGCGAGCACTTGAACGAGCACCAAGCTCGGACGAGTATGCTCGTTCATCTCTATTTATAACCTAATATACCCAATACCAGTTTCATTTACTCTGGTATAATTATCCTGTGGACATTAATCCTTTTATGCCAATTAAATCCGCTGTATATAATACCTATTATGGTCTGCATAATACAATATACACTCGTCTGCCGGCCCATCAGACGCATCGGGTTACTTAGCAACGATGCGCCGAATGGGAGGCAGTCTTTGTCTTACCCATCCTCCGATCACATGACCCTACTCCTCTGAACCCGGAAGCACGCGGTGCGGCGTGCGTTCCACATGCGCTCCAATGGGCGGATGAAGAGGGGAGCTGAATGTCCGGCCAGATCGTGAGTAGATGGCTATAAGTTTCAGGTAAGACACCACTACCCTGCGCCTTTACCATCACACAGGTGTCGTTCTGGGAGGGGTGGACTGTCCTCCCAGTTACAGGCAGATTTCCCCATTGTTTATACTGCCACTGCAGGTTCAGTTATGCTTATTCCCCATAGATTATGTATGTGGCCATTGCCCAGGGACACCTAAGGGAAATGATGTCCTATATATATATATATATTTAAACTTAGTCCTTATTATTGACTTATTAATAGGGCTGTTTGTCTTTTCTTCTCATTATTTTCCTACTGTAAATTTCTTTCTTTTTTGCTGACTATCCCTCTATTGTTTACAACTCCCCTGATGAGTCCCCTGATGAGTCCGATGAGGATGAAACATGGCATGTAGGGACTCTATATACATTGTGTAAGGATCAGCTATTATTAGGGACAGGCCCGCGTCTACCAGTTTGTGGGACACGTTCAATCCCCATAAAGCTCAGATAGCTCACTTTTCCTTCATGTTCAGTATTTATGTGGCGCGCAATTGGTGTGTCTCTCTTATGACAAACGGCTCCCACATGCTCTCCTATCCGTCGATGCAGGTCTCTACTGGTCTTCCCTATATATTCCTGTCCACAGAGACATGTCATCTTGTATATCACCCCAATGGAGTGACAATTAATCCACTGTTTGATTTTGTATTCTTTGTCGGTGACGTTACCCTTAAAGATTTTACCAGTTTTGATAAATTTACAAGTGATACAGTCACTACACCTATGGCATCCAGCAAGGGGTTTGGGAAGCCAAGTGGGGTCCCTCGGTGGGGCCACAAAATGACTCTGCACAAGTCTATCACGGATACTTCTACCCTTTCTATAAGTGATGCCGGGATGTACATTAATCACCTTACCAATATCAGGGTCCATTCTGAGGATATTCCAGTGTTTCGAAACTATCTTTTTGATCTCACCACTGGCCTCGTCAAACGTACTGATCAAACAAACAACGGGCGGGTGCTCCGACTTTGTAAGGCAGGGTTTCAATAGCCCCTCCCCCTTTATCTTTAGGGTTTGCTATTTTAGGGACAGGATATTTGGTCCCCTCATCTTCGAGCACCTATCTACTCGACTGTATTCGGACGGTAGGATACCACCTTCTTCAACTCTACTCTGTGGACATCGTTTGGCTAAGAAGGTGGTAAGACACAAAATAATTTATTACCTTGTGTGTAATTATTTTTCATTAGTTTGGGTATTTTTCTTAAATGATATTTATTAAACGTTATGTTTTAATTGCCTATTTCCTCTTTGTTTTTTGCTGACTTTACATAGAGCCTAAGAAAACAGACAATATACTCCCTGTTTGGCTGTGAGGCTGACTGCTAGGCATTATGGACAAGCCCACCATGATATGAAAAATGTCAGGGACTGTTTTGCACGATTTGAATAATTTGACTCACCAAAACTTTGTTTTTTGTGAACTTTGATTTTTGTGAGATTTGTAATGAATCCTATTAGTTTAGAATTGATTTGCTCATCTCTAGTAATGATCCAATCCTCTTTTTTTTCATACAGTATTTCTGAAAAAAGAAGATCCATGTGCAAAATTCTTATTTTCATTGAATAACCCCATCGTGCTGATGTCTTCATCAGGCTCTACTCAGCATGAAAAAGACACATCAGTACAATGTGCAAATCCATTGCTAATGGCTTTATTAAATAATAATAATAATAATAATAATAATAATAATAATAATAAAGAATTATTGTATTTCACATATGGATTTAATGGATGTTATATATAAATATATATATATATATATATATATATATATATATATATATATATATAGTGCTGCCTTATTTTCTGTGGATTTATCTAAAGTGGATTCATTTACCGAGTATCCTGAGGACCTGCACCCACATCCTTTTTTTCTAACTGTGCTGCTGCGCTTTCTGTACTTTGTATGTATATATATATATATATATATATATATATGTACTAGCAAAAGGACTTGGCTTCGCCCAGGTATATTTAATCTATTTCATTTAATGTTTGTGTGTGTGTCATTAAAAGATATCAAGAGTGACCTCCACAGCCCCCACTCCTTAACACTGTCCCACCCACAGTGTCCTTTCTCCTTAAAATGGGACCTCCACAGCAGCCCACCCCCTTAACTTTGACCTTCACAGCAGCCTACCCCTTTTACAGTGACTTCCACAGCACTTCACCCCCTTGACAGTGACCTCCACAGGGGCCCGTCTCCTTAACAGTGTCCTGTACAGAACCCACCCCTTAACACTGACCATAGGTTACAGTCCCCTTAACTGACCTCCATCATTCCTTGCCCCCTTTATAGAGACCTCCACAGTGACTGCCCCTCTAACACCGACTGTCACAGTACTCTGCTCCTTAACAGTGACCTCACAGTACCCCGCTGCCCCTTTAATAGTGACCTCCACAGTCCCCTCCTCCCTTAACAGTGACCTACACAGTGCCCACCCCTTTAACAGTGACCTCCACAGCAGCCTGCCCCCTTAACAGTAACATCCACAGCGCCCTCCACTTTAACTGTGACCTCCAAAGCATTCTGCCCCTAGGGTGGCCAGAGGTCCGGTTTTAGGCTGGACAGTCTGGCTTTTATATTCCCTGTCCTCCGTATGGCACAGGGCCTGGATGGACACAGGGATGTCCTTTTGAACAGCTTACTGAGTTGCAAGGAAAAAGTCACCCTCCCTCCCTCCCTCCCTCCCTCCCCTGCAGCTGACAGAAGTTGATTTTTACCTTTATTTTTTCAATCCCCATTGATTGCGGAGTTGGGGGAGGGGGGCGTGTCCTGACTAGGTTGGGTCGTGGCTTAGCAGGACCTGAGGGCGGTGTTTTTAAGTCCTTCTTTTGAGGTTGGCCTGAAGTCAGTGCCATGGCAAATTATGAGGAAATACAGTGGGTAGAAGTGGAAGAAAACATCTTTCATTACTACTGAACAGTAAATATGGGAAATTTACATTATATGAGGTAATGATTGATGATGAATTAGTCTAAAACATAAGTTATATTTATAGTAACCAGAAGATCCCTTTAAGTGTCATCCAAAGCGCTCTGCCCCTTTAAAGCTGACCTACAGCAGTAAAGAAAAATGACTGGGTTTTTATGGAAACCTGGTGTAAAACTGTGTCCGAAGAGTAAGGGCCTGCGAGCTTCTATTTACTGATAAGGGTCATGTGACCAGGCTTCTATTGGCTAATGCATTTTTTGGGGAATATCTCAGAAACGTCCTGGGCTGAGCTGAGACCCAGTCTAAAACCTTCCCGGACACCTGATGTATCTGTGTGCCAAATTTCATGATCGTAGCTGAGACAGTGCGGATTCCTTTAGCGGATATACATACACACATACATACATACATATATATTTTATTGAGATTTTATGTGATAGACCAGCACAAAGTAGCAAGTATGTGTGAAGTGAAAATAAAATAAAATAATACATGGGTTTCAAAATTAATAAATTTAAAAAAAAAAATCTGGAAAGTGAGACATGCATTTGTATTCAGTCAATACTTTGTAGGACCACGTTTCGCTACAATTACAGCTGAAAGTCTTTCGGGGGTATGTCTCTAACCAGCTTTGTACATCTAGAGGCTGTGCAAAGGGGTATTAAGATCGGCCGCTAAAACGCCAGTCTTAATAAATGACCCCTTAGTGCCTTGAAAAGCTACATCAAGTTTTGTCAGATGAAAATGAAAAAAAAAATTAAGGATAGAATTTTAAGAAATAAAACTTGGCAGCAGAAATATGATTTTCTAGCTTTCCTTGTGTCAGTTATTGAGACTTTGGATTTCACAGCAATGCTGGCTGACTATAAAATGATGGTCTATGTCTGGTAACAGGGATGGAGAAAAGACAGATGCAATAGTCTGCTTAAAGATTAATTCCTTCTGTGCTTTTGTGAGAACCATTTCTTAACAGATTCATTTGCAGCAGTGTATTTGGAAATATTCTGAAAAGAAATGATGTGGTTGAGCCCAGAAAAATGTTACAAACATGAACGCTTTTAAAGTTAGTCATCCTCACAATTGAAACGAGAAAGGCAGAAGGTAATGCATGTGCTCCTTACAATATTGTCTATTCATTATACAAATAGTCATTACAATCCAAACAATCAGCCTTTGATAAGTTCGACCAATGAAAAACCAATGATAATCATAACCTACAGTATGTAAAGGTTTCATTTACTTAAAGAGGTTTTCCAGTCACTTGATATTGATGAACTATCTGACACCCTGCATCCCCATTGTTCAGCAGTTTCCTGTAGCCACTGGCACCAGTATTAGCACTTTGAGTGAAGCCAGAAGCACAACTCAAAGCTTAATGGTTCTGCTGTGTTACTGTAGCTCAGCGAGACCATAGGGAGAGTAAAGGGGGTAATAAAGAGTGCCCCCCCCTTGGTTAGCTGATAAGCAATTCTTTTATACCTTGATGCACTAATTGGGGTAAAAACTGCTATTGTGTCCACAATCTTTTATACAAATGTAATTCTATAACACCTTGATTCTGTAAATGGAATGAAATAGCACTCTAAATATTTTTTCACGTTAAGTAATTCCATTACACCTTGGTTAAATAGTGCTCTATTTTTTCATGTATTTGGTTTTACACCTTGTTTTTTAGATAAGGAATTCCATTAGGCCTTGATTCTGTAATTGGGGTGAAATAGCAGTCTAATACTACTGCTTTTAGGTTGTGCGCATTGTTTTATATCTAAGTAATTCCACTGGGTCTTGTTTCTGTAATTGGGGTGAAATAGTGTCCCAATCCTACTGCTTTAACCCATATTACCATATTACTATTACAACACTACGGCGCTGGGCGCGTGTTTAAAGATGGCGCCCGCTCCTGTTTAAAGATGGCGCCCGGGCGTCATGGCCGCGGGTGAACTGCTGATTTATACAGCAGACACCCGCGGCTGATGTCCGCAACTGGCAGTAATACTAATCGCTGACATTTAACCCTTTGGATGCCACGGTTAATACTGACCACAGCATCCGTGGGGCTTAAAAGGAAGCGCGCGCTTTCGGTGTTGCATAGTGAATGACAGGAGGCTGCTGCATAGACTTTCCTATGGAGCCCTTCTGTGTAATAGGAAAGCAGTAAAATCACCATAGACTCCAATGCTAATGCATTGGAGTATATGATATAAGCAATCAGATGATTGCTTGTAATAGTTCCCTATGGGAACTATAAAACAGTGTAAAAAAATTTATTTAATAAAGTTTAAAAAAAAATTAAAAAAACATGAAAGTTCAAATCACCTCCCTTTTCCAAAGATAAAAATAAAAGTAGTAAAAAAATAAAAAAAATACACATCATGGGTATCGTCGTGTGCGAAAACGCCCATATTATAAAAATCTAAAAATGCATTTCCCGTACGGAAAACAGCGAAACGGAAAAAAGCGTCAAAAGGGCCGATTCGCTGTTTTTTGACGCTTTTTTTCTAAAAAAAAAAAAATAATAAAAAGTGAACAAAAAGTACTACACACCCGCAAAAAATGAGCCCCCGTACAGATCCCTACGTATCAATACCAAAAAGTTATAGGGGTCAAAATATGGCGAGGAAAAAAAAATAAATTCCAACTTTAAAATTATTTTATCACTATAAAAATGCAAGAAAAACTACACATATTAGATATTATCGGATTCATACTGATCTGTAGAATGAAAGTAACTGGTCAGTTTTAATGCACATTGAACGCAGTAAATAAAAAACCCGTAAAACTGGCGGAATTGCGTTTTTTTGCAATTTCACCCAGTTTGGAATTTTTTTCCCGCTTCCCACTACGTCATATGCAAAATTAAATGGTGGCGTTGGAAAGTACAACTTGTCCCGCAAAAAACAAGCCATCATAAAGCTATATGAACAGAAAAAATAAAAAAGTTATGGCTGTATGAAGGCAGGGAACGCAAAACGAAAAAAAAAAAAAAAAAACCCTCTGGGCTGAAAGGGTTAAGATTGTTCACATTGTTTTATACATAAAGTAAGTAACTCCATTAGGCCTTGATTCTGTAATTTGGGGTGAAATAGCAGTCCAATACTATTGATTTTTGGGTGGCCACATTGTTTTTTACATAAGTAATTCCAGTAGTACTTGTTTATGTAGTTGGGGTCAAATAGTGGTTTAACGTATCAAAGTGAAGATTTGGCACTAGAAACAAAACAAAAAACCTTTATTATTATTTATGCCAATAAAAACAGGTGAACAATCACGGCCCTTAATCCAATCGGCTGAAAAAACGACCCTCCACCTTATTTGTGCTTAATTCTCTGATACACTTAAATAAATAATAAAAGGCAAAAGGGTGCCATCCATCACTTGTCTGGATTGGTAAATATCCCTTAACTGGGAGTCAGAGCTCTCTTTTCTCACTGCCTTACATCCAAACAGGGATAGAAAATCAGTGCCTTTGTCTGAGTGGCCTAGAGATAGGTATATTGGTATAGCTCGATGCATTTCTGGATAGTAACTTCTATCCTCATTAGGAGCTCCTTCAATCCTGTCTAATACTCAGCAGCCACAAATAAACAATACAGACAGACAGACATAAATTAACATGCGCACGCCACCTCTCACTGTGGCAGCGCCTCCGGCACTAGTGCGGCCGTAGCGCTGCCGCCGAGTATCCCAGGTTAAAAGGATGTTGCTCCACCCACAAGACCAGCGCGCACCAGCAGCTACCACCTTCCCAGAGAATCGGAGCACTGACAGATAGCTGCTCCTCGGGACAGATGAGAGCTGCATCGAGCATCTGGATGGCTGGATACTCCAGTCAACAATTGAATAGATAGAGGGACTAATCGGCGGTTGGAATATACTGACATAGATGGTCCGTCATATATACTAATTGTGAACAACGAAGCAAGAATACAGTTATATGTCATGTGTAGGAGCGAGCTAAATCCAAATTAGATACAGCCCACAATTAGAGATGAGCGAGCATGCTCGTTCGAGCTTGGTGCTCGTTCGAGCATTAGGGTACTCGTAAGTGCTCGCTGCTCGGACGAGTATCTCACCATGCTCGAGGAAATGGCAACTTCCGCATCGTGCTTTTTTGGCGCCTAAAAACACAGCCAATCACAAGCCAGGAGACTCTGCGTACCACCCAGCATCACGTGGGGCCCTTACATGTCGATAGCAGGGGTTGGCTGGCCTGATCAGGTGACCCTGGAATATACTACCGACTGGCCGCGGTGCTCGGCTCAGATGCCGTCTGGATGTCGTTAGGGATAGAGCTGCTGCCTTTCAGGGACAGTGTTAGGGCCTGCATTTAGTTGTCTGTTAGGCAGGGATCACCCACAAAGAACCCAACAGCCCTTCTAAGGGCTAGAAGACATTTTTTTTTTTTTTTGTCACTTGGCTGGCTGGCACTAGTAGTGCAGCTATCGCCATATATAACCCCCTTTTTTTATGTTATATCTCAGTGATACAAATCCATTGCACACAGCAGTGTGGAACCATTCTGTGTGTCACAGTTCAGTACACTCACTATTTTCTGTCCAGGTGACACTTTCTGTATGTCACCGAATACAACCAAGTCATTTGCTGCCTGTCACGTGTATGGCTTCATCCCAAAAATATCTGTGCGACATTTGTCTGGGTCGCAGTCTAAATAGCTACCGTCAGTAGGGTGTCAGTTAGCTCTACGATAGTTTCTGCACGTCACATTCCCAAAAAAATCAAAACTACAAAAAAATATAGAAAAAAATATATATAGAAAAAAAATTAGTTTTTTGTTGTTTTAGCAGAGTGATACAAATCCATTTCACACAGCTGCGTGTCACCTTTCTGTGTGACACAGTTCAGCACACTCACTCCAAACGGTATATACTGTCCAGGTGACACTGTCTGTACGTCACAAAAAACAACCAAGTCACTTGCTACCTGTCACGTATATATAGCTTGATCCTAAAAATCTCTGTGCGACTTTTGTCTGGGTCTCAGTCTAAATAGCTACCGTCAGTAGGGTGTCAGTCAGCTGTACGATAGTTTCCGCACGTCACGTTCCCAAAAAAACTAAACTGAAAGAAAAAAATATTTAAAAAAAAATATAGAAAAAAAATTAGTTTTTTGTTGTTTTAGCTGAGTGATACAAATCCATTTCACACAGCTGCGTGTCACCTTTCTGTGTGACGCAGTTCAGCACACTCACTCCAAACGGTATATACTGTCCAGGTGACACTGTCTGTACGTCACAAAAAACAACCAAGTCACCTGCTACCTGTCACGTATATATAGCTTGATCCTAAAAATCTCTGTGCGACTTTTGTCTGGGTCTCAGTCTAAATAGCTACCGTCAGTAGGGTGTCAGTCAGCTGTACGATAGTTTCCGCACGTCACGTTCCCAAAAAAACTAAACTGAAAGAAAAAAATATTTAAAAAAAAATATAGAAAAAAAATTAGTTTTTTGTTGTTTTAGCTGAGTGATACAAATCCATTTCACACAGCTGCGTGTCACCTTTCTGTGTGACGCAGTTCAGCATACTCACTCCAAACGGTATATACTGTCCAGGTGACACTTTCTGTACGTCACAAAATTAAACCAGACTGAACAAGTTTGTGGGTTTCAGTAAACCAGGCCCATTTATTTTATTTTTTTTATAGAATACAATTATATACAGAAAATGTGGAACCCCAGGGCTAAGGTTCGAGGACGAGGGCGTGGGCGTGGGCAGTCAATTACTGCAGGGGGCAGAGGCCGTGGTCCTGGGCAGGGTGAGACAGTACCTGCTGATGAGGGAGCTGTGGAACGCCGCAGAGCTACACTCCCTAGCTTCATGTCTCAACTTACAGGGACACGTGGTAGAGGACTGTTGAAACCACAACAGTGCGAACAGCTTTGTCCGCCAGTCAGTCTTCCACGCAGTCCACCCACGTTACCCAAGGGAGCACTCCTCTGGCTCCTCCACCTCAATCTCCTCCCCCCCAGTCTGCCCCCTCCCAGGAAAATTTGGAATGCGATCCGGCATACTCTCAGGAACTGTTTTCTGGACCCTTCCCAGAGTCACAAACCACTTCTCAGGTTGCTGCTGACCTCTTTCCCGATGCCCAAGTGTTCCAACTGTCGCAGTCTGTGGGTGATGATGATGACAATGACAATGTTGAGTTAGTGGAAGAAGTTTGTAAAGAGATGTCGGACAATGAGGAGACACGGTTGTCAGACAGTGGTGAAGTTGTTGTAAGGGGAGGAATTCCGAGGGGGGAGCAGACTGAGGAATCGGAGGATGACGAGGTGACTGACCCGAGCTGGGTTGATATGCCGAGTGAAGACAGTGCTTCTGAGGCGGAGGCGAGTGCTGCACCAGAACAGGTTGTAAGAGGCAGTGGTGTGGCCAGAGGGAGAAGCAGGGCCAGAGCTGGTGCATCAGCAGCAACTGTTTCACGTAGTGAAGCTCCCATGGCGAGGCCTAGATGTTCGCAAGTCTGGAGGTTCTTTAAAGAAAGTGAGGATGACCGACGGACTGTGGTGTGCAACCTGTGCCACACCAGGATCAGCAGGGGTGCCACCACTACTAGCCTAACCACCACCAGCATGCGCAGGCATATGAGTGCTAAACACCCCACTCAATGGAACCAAGGCCGTTCACCACCTCCTGCGGGTCACACCACTGCTCCTTCCCCTGTGTCACTCGCTGCCTCTGCTAGTCAACCCCCTGCGTCACTCGCTGCCTCTGCTAGTCAACCCCCTGCCCAGGACCCCGGCACGAGCGCCTCCCGCCGGAAAACCACACCTTCGCCTCAACGATCCTCCACAGTGTCCACCAACGTGTCCCAGCGCAGCGTTCAGCTGTCTTTACAGCAGACGCTGGAGCGCAAGAGGAAATACAGTTCCACCCACCCACATGCCCAAGCCCTCAACGTCCACATCTCCAAATTGCTTAGCCTGGAGATGCTGCCCTATAGGCTGGTAGAGACCGAGGCCTTTCGCAATCTCATGGCGGTGGCTGCCCCTCGGTATTCCGTCCCCAGCCGCCACTATTTTTCCCGATGTGCCGTCCCAGCTTTACACCAGCACGTGTCAGAGAACATCATCCGTGCCCTGACCAACGCTGTTTCTGAGAAGGTCCACCTAACCACGGACACGTGGACAAGTGCTGCCGGGCAGGGACACTATATCTCACTGACGGCACATTGGGTTAACTTGGTGGAGGCTGGGACCGAGAATGACCCTGGGGCCGCTCATGTACTGCCCACACCGAGGATTGCGGGGCCTACCTCGGTCACGGTCTCTCAGACCTACTATGCCTCCTCCTTCTCCGACCCCTCCTCCTCCTCCACCGAATTACCATCCGTGGGCACGGCGCCTTCAGTCGGTAGCTCTAGGCGCAGCAGCAGTGCCGTGGGTAAGCGCCAGCAGGCGGTGCTCAAACTGCTGAGCTTAGGTGACAAAAGGCACACCGCCCAAGAGCTGTTACAGGGCATCACGGCGCAGACCGATCTGTGGCTGGCACCGCTGAACCTTAAGCCAGGCATGGTTGTGTGTGACAACGGGCGTAACCTGGTGGCGGCTCTGCAACTCGGCAGACTGACACATGTGCCATGCCTGGCCCACGTGTTCAATCTAATAGTTCAGCGGTTCCTCAAGACATACCCCAATCTGTCTGATTTGCTCACCAAGGTGTGCCGCATCTGTGCGCATTTCCGCAAGTCGAACACAGATGCTGCCACTCTCAGGGCAGCGCAGCGCCGCCTACAACTGCCCGCTCACCGACTGTTGTGCGACGTGCCCACGCGATGGAATTCCACATTAAACATGTTATCCAGAGTTTACCAGCAGCGCAGAGCGATTGTAGACTGCCAGATGTCATCTTCCACCAGAACTGGTAGTCAGGTCAGTCAGATTCCTCAAGTCTACAATGAGGAGTGGACGTGGATGTCTGATATCTGCCAGGTGTTGAGCAACTTTGAGGAGTCAACACTGATGGTCAGCGGCGATGCCGCCATTATCAGCCTCACCATCCCGCTGCTTTGCCTGTTGAAAAACTCACTGCTCAGCATCAAGTCGGATGCTTTGCGCTTGTCACAAGAGACGGTGGAGGAAGATACGTCGCTTGATAGCCAGAGCACCTTCCGTTCTGTTTCTCAGCACGTATCGGAGGAGGGGGATGAGGAGGAAGAGGAGGAGAATGTCGGCGAGACAGTAGAGGGTACCAGTGCTCAGTCCTTAACTCTTGAGCGTGTATGGGCTGAAGAGGAGGACTTGGAGGAGGAGGAGGAGGAGGAAATGGAGAGTCAGGCCAGTGAGGAGAGGGAATTCTTACGTGTTGGGACTCTGGCGCACATGGCAGACTTCATGTTAGGCTGCCTATCCCGTGACCCTCGCGTTAGAAGAATTTTTTCAAACACCGATTACTGGGTGTTCACTCTCCTGGACCCACGGTACAAGCAGAACCTTTCCACTCTCATCCCTGCAGAGGAAAGGAGTATGAGAGTGAATAGATATCAACAGGCCCTGGTGCACAAGCTGAAACAATTCTTCCCATCTGACGCCGCTAGCGGCAGAGGGCATGGTTCTGTGAGCCAAGTAGCGGGGGAGAGGAGGCGAGCAGGCAGCTTGACCAGCACTGGCAGGGGAACGCTCTCCAAGGCCTTTGCCACTTTTATGTCACCCCAGCAAGACACTGTTACCTGTCCCCAGTCTAGGCAGAGTAGGGGGGAGCTGTACAGAAAGATGGTGAGGGAGTACCTAGCTGACCATACCAACGTCCGTAGCGATCACTCTGCTCCATACAACTACTGGGTTTCAAAGCTGGACACGTGGCCTGAACTGGCGCTGTACGCCTTGGAGGTGCTGGCCTGCCCTGCCGCTAGCGTGCTGTCAGAGCGGGTATTCAGTACAGCTGGTGGCGTCATCACCGATAAGCGTACACGCCTGTCAACTGACAGCGCTGACAGCGCTGACAGGCTGACGCTTATTAAAATGAACAAAGCCTGGATTTCACCGGAATTCAAATCTCCTCCGGGGGAAAGCAGCTAAAGATTTAAATAACTTATGTATCCGATTCCTCTTCCCTACTCCTCCTCCTACTCCTCCTCCTACATATCGTCTTTGCCTAACGCTGACCCAAAAAACGCCATTTTTTAGAGGTCCAACTGGCACTATTTTAGCACAATTTTTCAGGAGGGCCCCCTACAGGCCCTTTATTCAAACAATTTTTCCAGAGGTCCACCTACAGGCCCTCTCTCCAAAAAATTTTTCCGTAGGTCCACCTACAGGCCCTCTCTTCAAACAATTTTTCCGGAGGTCCACCTACAGGCCCTCTGTCCAAACAATTTTTCCAGAGGTCCACCTACAGGCCCTCTCTCCAAACAATTTTTCCGGAGTTCCACCTACAGGCCCTCTGTCCAAACAATTTTTCCGGAGGTCCACCTACAGGCCCTCTCTCCAAACAATTTTTCCGGAGTTCCACCTACAGGCCCTCTCTCCAAACAATTTTTCCGGAGGTCCACCTACAGGCCCTCTCTCCAATTCCAGTTTCCAGTTTTATTTGCGCAAACTGCATACATTTTTGGGATAGGTGTGAAAAATAATATTACTTGCGAATCTATATTGCCCAACATTGGATACGGTAGCAAGTAGAAGACCAAACACATGCTGCTCACAGGGTTCCGCAAATTCCTGGTCCACCCGCAAATTCCTTGTCCACAATGTCAAGGAGGTCGTGGTTCTGTTGATGAGCAACAAGTCCTTCTGTACTGAAATCGCCGACAAAGTCTCCATCTAAGAACCTACAGACCATTGTGGAGAGAGCGGCACAGCTCACCATCAAAGTGACGAACCCCTAAGCCAGACTGCGCAGAGAAGATAACGAATAAATATCTCTGTGGTTATTTTTGCTAAATAAAAGTTAAATAAACCCCCCAAAAAATTCATCTGTTCCTGTGCCTGATCCACCCAAGTTGAATCTGTCCCATCCTGAGAAATTCCCCCCCAAGGAGTCCCCACTGTAACTTGCTTCCCATACAACTACCTCACCCCCCCGACACCTGTGTCTCGCCATTGTCCACCACCTCCTCAGACAACACTGGTAAATCCCCACTGTCAGCACACGGAAACAGCAAAAGGTCTTGCGAATTGGGGCAGAGAATGTTCTGGGCTAGCACATCAGGGAAGGGGTGACTATGGGGTTCCAGGGAGTACGTGACCACATGCAATATCCATTTAAAAGTCATGCCACACTTGATGTAGCTCATAATTGACAATTGTACCGGTTGATGCTAAATTTTTAAGTTGGGGTCCTGCGTCGTCATTCTAACTACACCCGGCTGTTGTCACCACCACACACGCTAGCCCAGGGGGCACTCCTCTGGCTCTTCCAGCGAAACCTCCTTCCCCCCAGCCTGCCACCCCACCTACAGGCCCTCTCTCCAAACAATTTACTTCTTTGTCCTAACTTTCTCTCTCTCTCTCTACAAACTATTTTTCCGGATAGCTGCCATATACGGTATTAAACTGAGTAGTATACATAGAAGACATACCACACTTGATCAATCTCATAATTTACGACTGTACCGGTTGATGATACATTTTTAAGTTGGGGTCCTGTGTCATCATTCTAAGTACACCCGGCTGTTGTCACCACCACACATGCTAGCCCAGGGGGCACTCCTCTGGCTCTTCCAGCGAAACCTCCTTCCCCCCCCACCTACAGGCCCTCTCTCCAAACAATTTACCCGGGTAGGGGGACGTATTAGATATTGTACTGATTTATTTTTTAGATGCTTGGGAAGCAGCTATGCTCACCACTATACATCCAACAGCAACTGATAAGATCAGATACTAAACTTGATTTTAGCTGCAGTGCCAGCATGAGCAGTGGTGTCACCTGCAGGCGGTGATGGACCTTCGTTGCACCTAGTTGGGTGCTTCCCTAACATGTGATGGGTATTTGCATCGCCTTTCTTGGTCTGGGTGAGCACAATTGCCATGAGGGTAACCACCAGGCTGTTGCCTGAGAATTTGGGGTAATGGTGGGATTAAGCAGCCTCAGAGGCATCCATGCATGCTGCCCCTGCTGTTTCCTGTCCATTTCCGTGGTGTTTCCATCATTTTCTGAGGTTTCCAGGTTTTCACCCAGCCTTCCCTAGGCAGAGCCTTGGTCCCCCGCAAAAAATGCTCGAGTCTCCCATTGACTTCAATGGGGTTCGTTACTCGAAACGAGCACCCGAGCATCGGGAAAAGTTCGACTCGAATAACGAGCACCCGAGCATTTTAGTGCTCGCTCATCTCTACCCACAATCTTAATATTTAGTTGGCAAGATACCCTGCACCCTTACCACATATGGTGATTGAATTGACCAGCGCCGATCATCATGAGAGTACATGAATAAACAAAGCCTACAAGATATATAGTCCAGATGGAATATCTACAGACCATATATCCATGAATGTCAAATAGTGGTTTAATACTACTGATTTTGGGGAGTCCACTTGCTTTTTACATAAGTAATTCCATTAGGCCTTGTTTCTGTAATTGGGGTTAAATAGTGTAGCAGTACTAGTACTGCTATTTTACACTTAACAGTTACTGTTTCTGTACAGTAGATCAAGTACTGACATACTGTACAGAAAGTCCAAAGATACAGTAGGTCCAAGGGAATGGTCAATGGCAAAAATGTTTCTGGAGCTGGCAGAAGTAGCAGCAGAATAAGGGGAGTAGTAGCAGCAGTGGTACAGGCCACAGCTGCCAGTGTCATTCAGCGGTCGTGTTTGGACCAACAACTCAGTGGTCGTTGAATGGTTGATTCGGTCTTAAACATCATCACAGGTGACATCAGACAGCCCCAGCCAGGAGTTGCGTTCCTCTGATGCCACACTTAGTTGGTATGGCCCAGTAACAAGCTCTGTGCCTCCACCTGTCCTGCCCTTTTTCTTTTTCTGTTCCTTCTGCTCAGGAAGTATAGTATGCTGTGGGCTCTGTTCCCCTTTTCAATGATGAAAAGCTTATTGTGGACAGTCAGCAGCTACTGCCCAGCCAAGATGTGGAGGAGAGATCTGCTGCTTCCTCTGATTTTCAGGCAAGTAGAAACAATGAGATTTGCATGGGAGCAGGTGTTGCAAATAGTCAGGCATGTGCCCACGAGACTGGTGAGGGTGACATCAGTGACGTGCAAACAGTAGTGGGTGATGATGTTACTGATTGCATGTCGGAGCTGGGTGAAGAGGGGTCTTCATCATCATAATCAGGGGGTGAGGATGGCTGATTGCACGTGAGCCACTCGGCAGTGTGAGATCTAGAGCCAAAAGTGCCAGGGGGAGACCATCTGCTACTCAGGAGCCTACCTGTCCTGAAACAACTATAAGTGAACAGGTTCATAGAGGCAGCATCAACAAGTAGTGGTAGGGGTAAAATGCCATTTTCGCCGGAGGATGTCAGCGTGGCCATGTGTAATCTGTGGGCAGAAAATGAAGCATGACCAGGATGCCAGTGTTGGGACCATGGCCAGCATCACTATAAAGTGGCCTGGGAAAACAATGGCGCTAATCTAGTGCTACAGCCTGAGGTATCTCCTAGCAGCCTGCAACCCTTTTCCAGCGGTCAAGGCTGCACCACCTCAGCAGAAGGGAGTTCTGTTTCCTTCCCATCATCTTTTGGTTCTGATCCTCCTCTTCACTAATTTCAACAACAATCAATCTCCAAGGCAATTGTAAAAAGACAACAGTATGTATGCACTCATCCAACAGTGCAGAAGCTGAACATGCTCCTTTTCAAGTGGTTGCCTCTGCCTTTCAGAAAACTGATGGCCTGTGCCGAGCCAAGGTGGAGATTCCCAAGCTGTCATTGCCTCTCCAAAAAAGTATGTTGAGCAGAAACTGTGCCAGTCCTTGAGCCTGACAGTGTCTGGTACAGTAAACGGCAACGCTGATGTGGGGAGCTGTATCTTTTGTCAAGAACAATATCTGTAATTTATGGCTCACTGGGTAAATGTGGTTCCTGCCCAGGCACACCAGCAACTTGCCCAGATTACAGCAATGCCATCTCCACGGTCTTAAGCTGTGATTCCTGCGGCAATGTCCTCCTCTGCCTTCTCAACCTTGTCGTCAGCCTTCACTGTATGCACAATTTGGAGTGGTCCTCCATTATACCAACTATGCAGAACACGGCAGTGTCGCTCTGTTATGCACCTGGTTTACCTGGGTGAACAGAGTCACCCCAGGGAGGAATTGCTCTGGATACTTCAAGAGGAAATCAAATCCTGGCTATCTCCTTGGCAACTGAAGATCATAAACATGATCACTGATAAAGGGAAGAACATTGCATCAATGCTCCATCAAGGAGAGCTGTCCCATGCACCCTGCATGGCGCACGTCTTTAACCTGGTTGTAAAGTGCTTCCTGAAGTTTTTCACCCAACTGCAAGACATCTTGAAAATGGCCAGGAAATTGTGCATGCACTTCAGCCACTGTTACCCTGAAAATGTGCCCTCCATAATCTGCAAATAAAGAATGGTGTTCCTCAAGATCACTTCATATGCAATGTTTCCACATGTTGGAACTCCACCCTCTAATTGTTAGAAAAAATTATATGAGCAGAGGAAGGCTCTGAATGATTTCTTTATGATGCAGGTGGACAGAAGTACTCCTCTGTGTAAGCTGGAGGGCGATGAGGAAGACATGATTTGGAAGTGCTGGGCTCCAGGAGAAGGGGCACAGCTGTGCTCCAACAGCTATAGGGACAGCCCCTTGGGCTCCTTAGGAAGATAATTTGCATATGTATAAAATCTATTTTATATATGAAGTAAATCATAGATGCCAATCACACTATTATATTTAAAACATACTGTAGGAGACCTAACTGCACATACGATATGAATGTCTTTATAGGCATAATCCTGGTGACATAATCCCTTTAAGATAATAACTGAAAAGAGAATAATGCCCATGTCTGTACCATCACCCGAGGGCTCTCTCGATACATAAAGCATTACCGATACATACCGCATTACCTCCTGTTGCACACTGGTGGCCAAGTGAGACCTTCAGATTCCTGGCCTACATTTTGGAATAGCGCATCTGGTGCTTGGATGAGCAGGATAGCACACTCACACACAGAATAGTTGCCTTACCAGTACCCACTCGGAGACTGCCTGTGTCCTTCAGAGACTCTGACCTTCAGAGCTGTCCCGTCAGCTGGAGAGCTTCACTTGGAAGACCAGATCACACCATAAATTTAACAAAACTTGGGATAGCTTGATGACTTATGTCTGATTACTCTTCTTCTTAACCCCTCACCTCCCCCTTCCCCCCACCTGATACCTTCTATGTATATTTCTTTAACATACTCTTGTTACACAGGTTGTTTTTAATCAGTGCAACTATAAAGCCGAGTGATTCGGCATGCATGCTAGTATCTGCATTCCTGAACTAGGGGAGGCCTTTGAAGCACCAGAAATGGCAAAAGGCAGAGCAGATGCAGCATGCATGTGGAACAAAACACCCCCTGATTATTTGGAAGCCAAGTCTGGTACATAACAGGTAGGAGATGTGTTAGGTTCCCATTCTGCAGAGAACACCTTGACGATTCGGTGAATGGGCTCAGATAATTTTGTACAAAATATATTTGCCAAGAGTCTCTAATTTATTAAACAAGCATAGCATGAGCTTTAGAATACTCTATATCACTATGGCATTTTGTGCTTTATATGGTTAGGGGTGTGCGGTTGTATTGTATGTATTTTCCTACTGACAGTCTGTACCTGACTCGATATAGAGAGTCATTCTATATGGTATGAGCCCTGCTACATTCTCTTTACTTAACAGACAGTCATGACCTTAATTATTGTGTTCCATCTAATGCTCTGTACAGATGATACTACTTCTTGAAATGACTCCACTTGATATATTTTTGTTTCGTATTTGCCCAGTGCCACTACTGCCTTTATCACCACGATTATCATGGCGACTAGTACCACTACTACTGCCACCAAAACAGCTATGCATGGGTTTCTGCACCTCCCTTGGACCTCCTCCTCATGACAGTCTAAAAGCGGACTGTTCTCACACAAGTCAACAACAGGGAGATTCTCTTAAGTATCTTCAATAGTGCTGGGGTTTTGGGGCTTCTTAGGAAACACTGGTATTGACAATTTACAATGGAAATAATATTTTTTTTCAGTAAAATGCTTTTGCTATAACAATACGGTATCTTGAAGTAATAGTGCAGTATACGCATGCTAGTGCACATTCACTAACATGGGTATACTAAAGGCAATATTGCAGTAAAATGCCTATGCAACTTTAATGTAACTGAATGCTATTTTGCAGTAATACATTACATTCAATAACACTGTTTACAAATTGTGTTATTGCAGTAAAATGCCTTAGCTATCACTAGACAATAGCTTGGAGTAATACAATGTGTTCACTATCATGGGTATAAATAATGATATTATAGCTGTAAAATGCCTTTGCTGTAACTGAACAGTGTCTGGTAGCAATACAATATGTTCAATAACACAGGTCTTCTAATGGCGTTATTACAGTAAAATGCTTTTGCAACTTTTCTATAACTTAATTCTATCTTGCAGCAATATAATGCATTTACTAACATCAACATGGTAATGGTATTATTGCAGTAAAAGCCTTCGCTGTAACTGAACAGTATATTGCAGTAATGTCTGCTCAGCAATTGCCTTTTGGTAGATATATCAAGACACATGCTCTCAGTTCACAAGTGAAACATAGAATGGCATTGTATTGCATTGACAGCAGCAGGACCTGCCAGAATTCTGCCCCGATTGGCGGATCAGGCTTTCTGTCAGTCTCTGAGCAGTCTCTTCCAGGGTCATGTGATCTTCCATCTTCTTCCTTCTTGTAATTTTTCCTGCCAATTTTAACAGTAAAATGGCACTGGGCTCTGATTTTATGCAATTTTTCTGAAGTAAAACACAAAACTTAAGATTCGTTTTGCGGCCAAATTTATTTTAAATTCACAATGAAAAGTGATGACTGCTTACCAGATTAAAATAATAATCAAATAACATATCAATAACCAGAACATTTTGAATGATAACAGTAAGAAAGGTCAAGGCTAGAAGATGACATAAAAGTGGTTTAAGGTTACTATAAAAAAAGAAGAGGAAGGCAATGGAAATCTATGACAGCTCACCTGAAATAATATAGAAAATGGAGAAACTTAATCAAGTTGATCAAATTAAGTCTATTCAATGGTCAAGAGATTGGAAACAATCAATCTATTCGATATATACAAGACAAAAATTATATAATAATGATATCATTTTTATGAATTGGTAATTAGTAGAGATGAGCGAGCATACTCGTCTGAGCTTGGTGCTCGTTCGAGTATTACGGTACTCGTAAGTGCTCGCTGCTCGGACGAGTATCTCTCCATGCTCGAGGAAATGGCAACTTCCGTATTGTGCATTTTTGGCGCCTATAAACTCAGCCAATCACAAGCCAGGAGACTCTGCGGTACACCCAGCATCACATGGGGCCCTTACATGTCGATAGCAGGGGTTGGCTGGCCTGATCAGGTGGCCCTGGAATATACTAGTGACTGCCTGCGGTGCTCGGCTCAGATGCTGTCTGGATATTGTTAGGGATAGAGCTGCTGCGTTTCAGGGAGAGTGTTAGGGCCTGCATTTAGTTCTTTGTTAGGCAGGAGTGATCTCAAAAGAACCCAACAGCCCTTCTAAGGGCTACAAGACATTTTTTTTTTGTCTCCTGGCTTGGCTGGCTGGCTGGAACTAGTAGTGCAGCTATCGCCATATATAACCCTTTTTTTTTATTGTTATATCTCAGTGATACAAATCCATTTCACACAGCTGCGTGGAACAATTTGTGTGTCACAGTTCAGCTGTCCACTCACTAAAATCCGTATTTTCTGTCCAGGTGACACTTTCTGTACGTCACTTAATCCAACAAGGTATTTTGCTCTCATGTATACAGCTAGATCACAAAAATCTATGTGCGACATTTGTCTGGGTCGCAGTCAAAATAGCCACCGTCAGCAGGGTGTGAGTTAGCTATACGATAGTTTCTGCATGTCACGTTCCAAAAAAAACTAAACTAAAAAAAAATATAAAAAAAAGAAAAAATATAAAAAAATTGTTTGTTGTTTTAGCTCAGTGATACGAATCCATTTCACACAGCTGCGTGGAACCATTCTGTGTGTCACAGTTCAGCTGTCCACTCACTACAATCCGTATTTTCTGTCCAGGTGACACTTTCTGTACGTCACTTCCAACAAGGTCTTTTGCTCTCACGTATATAGCTTGATCACAAAAATCTCTGTGCAACATTTGTCTGGGTCGCAGTCAAAATAGCCACCGTCAGCAGGGTGTGAGTTAGGTCTCTGATAGTTTCTGCACGTCACGTTCCAAAAAAAACAAAACTAAAAAAAATATAAAAAAAAATAGTTTCTTTGTTGTTTTAGCTCAGTGATACAAATCCATTTCACACAGCAGTGTGGAACCATTCTGTGTGTCACAGTTCAGCTGTCCACTCACTACAATCCGTATTTTCTGTCCAGGTGACACTTTCTGTACGTCACTTAATACAACAAGGTCTTTTGCTCTCACATATATAGCTTGATCACAAAAATCTCTGTGCGACATTTGTCTGGGTCGCAGTCAAAATAGCCACCGTCAGCAGGGTGTGAGTTAGCTATACGATAGTTTCTGCACGTTACGTTCCAAAATAAACAAAACTAAAAAAAATATATAAAAAAAGAAAAAATATAAAAAAAATAGTTTCTTTGTTGTTTTAGCTGAGTGATACGAATCCATTTCACACAGCTGCGTGGAACCATTCTGTGTGTCACAGTTCAGCTGTCCACTCACTACAATCCGTATTTTCTGTCCAGGTTGACACTTTCTGTACGTCACTTAATACAACAAGGTCTTTTGCTCTCACGTATATAGCTTGATCACAAAAATCTCTGTGCGACATTTGTCTGGGTCTCAGTCAAAATAGCCACCGTCAGCAGGGTGTGAGTTAGGTCTATGATAGTTTCTGCATGTCACATTCCAAAAAAAAACAAAACTAAAAAGAAAATATAAAAAAAAAGTTTCTTTGTTGTTTTAGCTCAGTGATACG